>JASVER010000077.1:1770305-1801157 GCA_030449065.1 Oceanodroma leucorhoa
TTTTGATATGATCTGTAATAGAAATCAGCCATGATAAACTCTAATTTATCATTTTAATATGTTTTTGTCAATATACTCACAAACCCAGTTTAAGTCAAGAATTATTGTTATCCGTATCATATTTGCAGGGCCTTTAGTTTGTTTTCTCCCAGAGCACTGAGTAAGAGGAGCTCAGATCAGATGGTTAATAATACTACATGMAATTGAACTCAGGGGTTCTTGGATTTCTTACTGTTTTTCTCTATTCTTCAATTGCCATACAATCATAAAAAGTGTAGCAGATATTAATACGGCCATGCTGTTCAGCCCCTTGATAAAGGGGGATACTCCCTAAATGAATGACGTCCAATCTGTTGTGAATGTCTTCATTAAAATGATTTTTTTAATGTACTCTTTTAGACTTTGTTTAACTAGTAAGAATGTATTTGTATTAAGAGTATAGCATCTACGTGCCACTGCCTGATGTTTATTGGCAGCTGTCGTCTAGAAGAGATGGTATGCTGTGACAAGGCTAAGAAATGCTTTATCCTGAAGAACGACAAACGCTTTACAAACCAAAGCAGTTTAGAGAAGACACTTCAGGCAGCAGATGGAAGTGGGAAGCTATTTACAGCACACAGTGATGTTACACAACAGTTTTTGGAAGAAAACATGGAAAAGAGCCTTTCATTAACTAAAACTGTAAGGGGAATTGTCTACGTTACACAATGCTAAAAAGCAGAATATATTAGCCCCTGTGGAGGGTTACATTAATGCAGTGATACTAATTTAAAAGCTCAAGCTAATTTACTCAGAACTAGCTTGATTATCTGTGGATGGCACTGATACTGACAGGTAGACAGACCCTTAATTTTGTGTTTCAGACACAAGAAACCCGAATATGATTTCACAACAGTGTAAATCAGGGGTGAACTTGCTGAGGTAAAGAGGTGCTCTATGATTTAAACCAGGGTGAGTTTTATGAGACTCACGTTTTTAGACTAAAGACACACTCCGTGAAGCAGTGCATCACCTGACTCCATAAAGAGCGAGAAGGGATAGTGCAGCTATTGAATAGTGTATTTTAATATCTGTTTTTGCAAACAAATTCTGAACTCCCTTACAGATGATTTTCATTAAAAAACCGCATAGTAACTTCTTTAAATGATTTTATAATTCTTTTAAGATTAATTTAAACTCTTTTATTTCTGAAACAAACTTGCATGTTTCTTTGTCTCTTCCRCAGTATTATCTAGGTTCTTTCAGTATAACTTCTTTCAGTCCCTCTTTCCAACCTCCTGATCCATAATGGAACATATAAATTCACACATATATGAAGAAGTTATGGTGTAAAATGTTGGGAAGTTTTATTTGCTGCGACACAAATTCTATGGGAATATTAAAAAAAGGTCATTTTTTTYTTAATTTGGAAGGGAGATGTTTCTCATCATTTTTAACCAGAAATTCTAGTTAAAGTAGAATGTTAAGCTGAGAGGCTAGGGCATTCTTTCTCATGGGTTTTTAGATAATCAGCTCCAGGTCCTTGCTTTCTTTCAACTTGAGTAGAGCCTTTAACTGTAGTATTCTATGCCCCAGTTGATTTATCATACCCACTAGGGTAAAAGTACTATGATACCTTTTTTTCCAGTTTAAAAGAAGTCTGAGTAGCTACTACATAATTGTTTCACCTCACGTTGCCAAGAAGTTAACTAGTGTTAATATTTAATATTTATGAAAAATGAAGCAGTCTAATTTCTTTTGACAGTAGTTCCACTCTTCATAATTACTACAGTATTAACTGTAGTAGGGATCTTGGCTGTCCGGCATTGTAGGTAAGTGGTTTTGCTGCTGGATTATGTTTTGCCTTTTGCTCTCTGGTTCAATTAATATTTAATAACTATACAAAGGGGAATAGTTCAGGCAGGCTGAGTTGAGATACAGAAGTTGAAACTTGTCCACAACTCAGTAGTAATGGCATTGGTCGGGGTTTGAGAGATTTGAGAAGTCCCTGGACTTTTTAACAGCCAGTCCTAATGTAATCATACATACTCTTGATGGAGGCCATGAGAGGGTTCTGTAAAGAGAGGTAAAGAACAGGCACCCTGAATTAGCTGTGTCTGACTTCATTTCTGCAGGTACATCCTGGGGCAGGCAGTGGTGTAAGGAGGAAAGTTTAACTAATTTAGGGAGGGAGAGTTGGTTTGCTGCTGTATTGTAGAAAATGAACCGTGATGGGCTCTGTAAATCTCAAGAAGGGCTAGATCCCTGTGTAAGGTTGCTAGAGATGACATAAGCTAGTGATGGGGCCTAGACATGCATTAAAATCATGGAGTATTAAAGAAGTAGAACAAGCACTGTTGTGAACCTTTGGGAGGAACAGAGAAGAAAAGAGGAAAATATGTTTTTTTAGATTGCATTCAAGTGGGATTTAGGAATTGCTACAAAAGAAAGCAGTCCAGAAAGCCTGGGACATAAAAATAGACATGGCTGGGAGATTTTATGCCTAATAGAAACAGGGCAGTCTAAGTCTTGGAGTGTGGAAGCTAAGAGGCACCCCAKGAGAGGTTTCTGGAAATCTTTTTTCTGGGAAAAGATTGCTAATGCATGCTGAGGAGTGTTTTCATTTTTCTTATTGTTGTGGAAGGAAAGGTACAAAAAGATTGTGTCRGGGCAATACAGCATTGTTGAAGGCAATTTTTGAGGGAGAAATGTACCCAGTGACTGGAAAAGAAGAAATATAACCCCCATTTTTAAAAAGGTAAAAAAAGGAAGACCCAGGAAACTACAGGCCAGTCGGTCTCACCTCTGTGCCTGGAAAAATCATGGAACAGATCCTCCTGGAAGCTAYGCTAAGGCACATGGAGGACATAGAGGTGATTCAAGACAGCCAGCCTGGCTTCACCGAGGGCAAGTCCTGCCTGGCCAACCTAGTGGCTTGCTATGATTACATCAGTGGACATGGGAAGAGCTACAGATGTCGTCTATCTGGACCTCTGTAAGGCCTTTGACATGGTGCCCCACACATCCTTCTCTCTAAACTGGAGCGATATGGATTTGATGGATGCACTGTTYGGTGGATGAGGAGTTGGTTGGATGGTCACATCCAGAGGATAGTGGTCAATGGCTCAATGTCCAGATGGAGATCGGTGATGAGTGGTGTCCCGCAGGGGTCCGTACTGGGACCAGTGCTGTTTAATATCTTCATCAATGACACAGATAGTGGGATTGAGTGCACCCTCAGCAAGTTTGCAGATGACACCAAGCTGAGTGGTGCAGYTGACATGCCTGAGGGACGGGATGCYGTCTGGAGGGACCTGAACAAGCTTGAGAAGTGGGTCCMTGTGAACCTCATGAAGTTCAACAAGGCCAAATGCAGGATCCTGCACCTGGGTCAGGGCAACCCCCAGTATCAATACAGGCTGGGGGATGAAGGGATTGAGAGCAGCCCTGCCRAGAAGGACTTGGGGGTACTGATAGATGAAAAGCTGGACATGAGCCGACAATGCGTGCTCGCAGCCCAGACGGCCAACCGTATCCTGGGCTGCATCAAAAGCAGCGTGGCCAGCAGGTCGAGGGAGATTCTGCCCCTCTACTCTGCTCTGGTGAGACCCCACCTGCAGTACTGCGTCCAGTTCTGGAGTCCTCAGCACAGGAAAGACATGGACCTGTTGGAGCGGGTCCAGAGAAGGGCCATGGAAATGATCAGGGGGATGGAACACCTCTCCTGTGAGGACAGGCTGAGAGAGTTGGGGTTGTTCTGGAGCCTGGAGAAGAGAAGGCTTCGGGGTGACCTTATTGCAGCCTATCCATACTTAAAGGGGGCTTATAAGACAGATGGGGACAAACTTTTTAGTAGGGCCTGTTGCGACAGGACAAGGGGTAATGGTTTTAAACTAAAAGAGGGTAGATTTGGACTAGATACARGGAAGAAAGTTTTTGATGAGRGTGGTGAAACACTGGCACAGGTTGCCCAGAGAGGTGGTAGAYGCCCCATCCCTGGAAACATTCAAGGCCAGGTTGGACGGGGCTCTGAGCAACCTGATCTAGTTGAAGATRTCCCTGCCCATGGCAGATGGGTTGGACTAGATGACCTTTAAAGGTCCCTTGCAACCCAAACCATTCTATGATTCTATGATTCTACCTGCATTGTGCCCAAAGAAACACAGACAAGGCATTCCAGGGCGCCTCACATTCAAGTCTTCATATAGATAAAGTAAGGCATCATCAGGACAAGATAGAATTGCTAATAAAAAGATGGAGATARCTCTTTCACCAAAGCCAACAGCTCTGTAGTCGAGGTACTCACTGTAGCAAGGAAGACTTGCATTCAAGTTCTTGATCTGAGTCAAGGAACAGAAGGTCTTGAGCCTGTATTTTCTATAATCTACTATTGTGCTGTTTGAATATTTGGGAAAATATGTTTTCTTTAGTGGAACAAGCTTGTAATGATCTTCGTTTTCCTTCTCCTTCAAAGCTGAATCTATCGAAGAGCAATGAAAGCTCTGTTTCAAGCTGCAGCCCTGCCAAAGAATCTCACTTCTCTATATATGTTAACATCTGTTCATCCCGTGTCAGAACTCAGGTTTGAGTTCCATCCCCCAGTATCCCAAAATCCAACCCTGAATGCTCCAGCGCCAAATTCTTGAAACATGGTCCTTTGCGGTATACAAACTGGCAGGTCAATGTGCAACAATATACACCATTCACTGTCACTGTTGAGCAGATCCTGGAAACAAAGGAGTGGTAACACCTGATTCTGTTTCCTGGCTCCAGTAAAAATTAATTAGCAAGTTCAGACCAGAACTCAGGAATGCTCCAGAAGGTGGAGAAAAGCAGCTTTTCTCCTCCCTTTTCCTGTTCCTGCAGTACAGGGTCAGCTGAGCCGCAGCACCCTGAACTGAGTTACTGGCTGATGCCAGAAACTAGGAATAGTAGAGGAAGGAATTATTCTGGAATGTAGGCACCAATCTCAAGTGGAAGGGTTGTCTGTCCCCTTTCAACTGAAAACTATAGTTTCTTGTGGATGCAAGAAATGGAGTTGAGTTGATTCAAAGTCTATTGCTAGTTTGGAGATTTAAGATACAGTATGATCACAAGCATAATGACTTTAGGGTAAGTGACTTTAAGGCACCCACCACGTTCTTTGTTGGGGTTTGGTCTGGCATTTGATGTGAAGTAAGAAAGAATATTAACCTTGAATAGGTGTCAACTAAAGAGTATCTCCATTATACATTACTTGTAATAGCAAAGCTAAAGAAATTCCAGCCTTAAGCTTTTATTTCCTACCCCTGTCCTCCAATTCATTGTCATTCTGTTATGCCAATACAGCTGTTTGTTTAGTGATAGTATAAACTGAATGACAGAGATGACTCAGGCTTTAAGAAAAACTGTAGGTTATTTTTTAGTACAAACCCTTTCTGTGATTGCCTCACAGACCCGTAAGCAGCTGTATCAACCCAACTGAATAAGTAGGAAACTGCAGTACGGGAAGGACAGTAAATTTAGTTAGGAAAGCTTCCTGAGATAGCTGTATTGGTGTACATCAGCGTGTTGTAGAATTATACCCCTAGCATTTGGAAGAGAGGCCAGCGTAACCTACACTCCTTGTATAAACGGTGTCTGAGCTGAGGACTGTGACCCTGTTAGCTGGGGAACTGCTGCCTTTGTTCTGACCACTGATAATGGATGGTGCTTGACACAAACCTGAAATTTCAAGTTTCTTTATACAAGAAATCACAACTTTATAGGTACTACGCATCCAAAGCCAGGTAGATACAGTCTAGAGTGTATGGACTAGATTCCTTAAATAGGAGATAGTTTTTACTGGATCTGTAGGACTTTGTCCCCCCACACACCCCCATTACCTTTTTTCCACCAGACCTTAAAGCTTTCTTTTCGTGACTGTGGGAATACCAGTAGCCACAGCTTAAGGACCAACACCATGTTCCCAAATTTTTTACTTCTCAGACTTTGCTTATGCTATCCCATTGCATGGGGATCCTACTGCTACTTAATTGTAACAAACATACTTGAGAAAAGTTGCTGGTTTTGTATTTACCTGATTTTAATCCTCTCARGAAAATGTCTTCTTGGTTCCCACAAATAACAACTAACTTTTCCCAGCTCACAGGGATGTGTGTGGCCRTTTTCTGTGATTCTGAAGACAGGGAGCAAGCCACAGGTCACCCAGGCTTGGAAGCTCTTCTTCAGTTGTGTGATGGACTCTTCTTATGACTCTTGCCTAGTAACTCTGTGAAAGTCTGGGTGTGTCGTCACAGCTGTAGTAGGATTTGTAGCATGAGCTGTCTTCATCCAAACAGCCATGAGGGAAACTTGTTGCAGGTAATAAACAATACTCATGAGTACCTGAAAAATGCCTTTACTGTATTTCCACTCTTGTGTTTTGCTTTTCAGCTAACTGCTGTTAACAGACTGCTTACTAGGTTCAACAGGTCAGTGACTATGCAGGGCCAGCCTTAATGGCTGCAAAGAACGGCTAGACATATTTTAATAATCCTTTGATAGCAGTCAGTAAATAACTAGTTTTTCATTGGATTTTACATTGTGACCTTGATATTAACTTTTAGCTGCTTCCTCATACTTGAATCAAAACTCCACAGGGATTATTCTTAGTGTTTGCCTGAAACAAGGGTAATTCAAACAGGTTGGGTTTAAGTGTGATTGCATAAGAGTTTAAACCATCTCCACCTCCTCCCTTGTTCTTTGGCTGATATTCATCTGATTTGTTCAAGGAGCTACGATAACAAAAAAAAATAGCTCTACAAAAAGAAAAGTGATTTGTTTTAGTTCCTTGAACTGATTAATTGCAGGTTCAGGTGAGTACTGGAAATGATGCTACAAAGAAGGTAGGAATATCTGGAGTTTATTGGGCAGGACTGCTGAAATTAGTTCARGTTATAGAACTATACCATGTAAACTGACTTAACTGCTCAGCATCAGCAAAAAAGGCTAAAAGAAAAATTCTTTTTCATAGGTTGACATCTGTAATTTATAAGTAGGTTGGAGGTTGTTTCTATATATAGACATTTCTTTTGAAGATAGTAGATGCCCGTTAGCCTTGCTGATCCCCTTTTCTGTTTTACAGTTGGAGTAACTTTGGATGTTAAAATCCCATGACCTGTTTTGGTTTATATATCATACCATGCTTTAGGTATTTTCCTCTGTTCTAATCCATATGAGAAAAAAGCTAATATTATAGTGAGTTTTATGAGAATAACTTCAGACTGGTATAACTAGAATGATTGCCTCTCCCTTGCTCAAAATGTCCAGTCTCTTTCCTAACTAATAATCTGAATCCTGTTGTGCTGTGTCCTGTTGAGTGTCCAATGACTGATGACTGACATCACATTATCTCCCATAAACTGCCTCATGGGAAAAATCAAAGAGATTAAATCAATGAATTAATGTTTGTTACCAGTTATTCATTTTTTATTTCAGCTACATAATTTTAATAGAGTTAGTTAAACTTACTTGCTTTTCTTTACTAATCCAGTTCACAGCCTGCTAGCGTAGGCACTAGTGAGGGTTAAGCTGAAGCAAGAAACCTTTTTGTAAATCAGTGCCATGCTAAAACAGTTTAGTTGGGTTTGATATAGCACTGGTAGATTAAAAACTGCCTCCAGTCTCCTTGGCTCTGCTGCTTTCCGCACCGGGAACCTCCCACGTTTAGCTTGGTGGGAGGCTAATTTTCTATCCACCCCGAAACTCTGGTGGAGGCATCCTTGTCCGCAGAATGGGCTGTTAATCAGGCAGCACAATCCTGCTAAGCTACGAAGTAGCTTAAGAGTTAGCTCTTGGCTACTGTCCTAGCCCAAAGGCTGCATGAGCATTTCCCAGTGCTTGGGACACAAACACAATGCAGAGCACCAACACATGTGTCACTGCAGCCGCTGCCCTGCCAAGCGCAGCGTCCCGCGTGGGGCAGATGATGTGCATGCTCCTCTCTGCCTTTTGTTTCCCGTTGCCTTGGTCACCAGCTGTGCTGAAGAGATTTGCCTCCAGAAGTCGGTCATATTTTTCTTTAGAGAATCTGTTAATGCAAACATTCTGGAGCGTTTTACAAAGCAGATATCTTGCCATGTAAAACATAAACTGAAATCAAATGATGTGACTTGCACTGAAGTTGTCTTCTGTGTTGCCTAAAATAGACCGATGAAGTTAAAAATACATAGGCAAGACTCTGTGTTAATTTTACAGTCAAGCAAAGACTCTGTTTCTTTGTTTAGCTAGTTGGAGAATTCCACAGGCAAGGCACGTGTTACAGTAAACCACGGCATGGCACCAAACRATGAAGATTGCAGGTGCAGGGAAAGTGTAGTTTGTTCAAAAGTCCGGTTAAAGCTGAACATAGACATCCCCTGGAGACATATTGAAATAATACTGATTTACAGGTATGCTTTCTGCTATTTCAGATTTTTTAATAGACAAAGGGCTTTTCACAAGCTTTTTAAAAGGGCCCAGTACTAGTACAGTTTCATCTTGTCCATGTCCTTGAGTGTTTTTCTTTGTTTCAAATATATATTGATGTTTCTGTATGAGAATTATATCCTCTAATCCTCTCAGCTCCCACAGAAAATGGACATGATCTAGCAGGCAGAAGGCATTATGTGTAAATGTAGTTCTGTTGAGTTCAGTTTAAGAACACAGAGAAGCCAAATTTTTTTTTGGCAGAATCAGGCTTTGCTGGATCAGAACAGATCACAGGATCTAATACAGAATAGCTGAAATTTAGATTATATCAGTTGGTTCTGAATTTGATTTTGTTAACCACAGCAAATCCAAAATGGAGAAGAATCCTAAAGCTCTTCTTGAGCTATAGGGAACCACTTTAAATCCCAAAGCAAGATTTCTTTGTAAGGGTTCCTGAAGCTCTGAGTTACGTTAATGATGTAATGTTCAGGAAAATATATTTTCTTTGAAAAACAGCTTAATTTTCTCTTCAGAGTTCTGTTTAAAACAGTCAGTGCTTCAAAAATGTATTAAAATACAGACTAAATCTCCAAAGGTAATAGCGTTTGTTTAGAGGTGTTTCCAGAAGACCTCTGGAGAGACCAATACTGCACTTGCTTCTGCTTGATTAATTCTTGATGATGAAAGAAATAATGAAATTGCTCCTGAGTAAAGTGGCCAACAATTGTCATGGAGGTAAATAAGGATGAGAAGAAGGTAATCATATAGGGCAGTTTGGGTTACACAAGGGCTTAAAGCCATTCGTACAGTGTATTAAGCATAGTTAGGTACAAAATGGTAGATAGCAAGTAGTGAGTAATGATGGCAATTTTTACAGAGTGGAGACTATAACACTGATTCTGAGAACTGCTGAGGCTTYGGAGAGGATGAGCAACTCAAGTACTGTCAGTTTGATACTATAGGCTAATGAGATCTCAACAAGCTTGCCTCCATAACAGGGTAATTTTGTTTACAATCTCTCTGTAGACCATTACAAAATGCATTCTCATGCATTCAGTATGTTCCTACATTTTATGAATGCTGAAGAAATAGCAGGGTACAGAGATCTGCAGTATTTGTGGGGGACCTGAAGTCTGTGTCTTAATGTGAGGAGAATCGGGGACTCTGGTTATTCAGAAAGAATAGRAGACTTAATTTTTAAGTAATTGTATAAAGAGAAAAATTATTAATTATGTGCGGTTTCTGAAAATTTTATTCCTTGAATAGAAGAAACAAACCTGAGTTTATGACTTGAAACTGTGTATGTGCGAAATAAGATGTTTCAGTATTTGCTTTTAAAATTGCAGAACATTTTTGAAGCAGCTGAAAGGATGAATTGACAAACATCTGGGCTCAAGCCAATCTTTGTAGGACAATACCAGAATATAATTTTAAAGATCTGAGAACCACAAAAACAAGGGTGTTACAGACACAGTGACAGAAAGCCAGGCTGCTAATACAAAACATACTGCCTATGGATCTGAGAACAGTGCCCCAGATTGCTAACACACAGCAACACACAGAGTTGGGTTTCGATATTGTTCTTCATTTCACAAACTTGCACAGTTCTCTAGCATTGGTTTGTACAGTTACAAATCACTTGGTATTTTTGTTTTTTCAAGGTTTCACACAAGATTTCTTTTTACAAATTATTTGTTGAGCTCCCAAGTCATCTACTAATGTTGGGGAATGGGGAATCGCAATCACATACCTGTGTGGAAGTGATATAAGCAAGCAGAGCATGTAATTACAAAGTCTGTTCATTCTCAGATATTACAAGATGACTCAAGAATGTTGTGTATATAGAATCTATATTAAAGGGGAGGTTGAGAGAAAAAGATGCAGTTAGCTATGCACTGGTCAGAGTAATTTAGAAAATATGCAGAACTTTAGAACAGTTATTTTAAGGTAAAGACAAATACAGAATTAAAGGGAGAGCAGAATGAAATGCTGAAGTAGTTTGAGCTAGACTAATCTGATACCTGTCTATGCAGAAGTGCAGTAAATCTCATCTAACTTCAGTAAAGCATATTTTTTGTTGACACATAGGAAACTATGGGATTGAAAAGTGGGATTTGGAAAAGGATTTGTAGGGCTGTACCTCAGTAGATAATAACACTAGCAATGAAAGGAAAGCTCTTGTGTAGAAGAGGGTTAGCTTTGAAATTCCTCAGGGTGAGTGTTGGATCTGAATTTTAATATGTGTTTTAATCACTTGGACACAAAAGCTAGGAATACAGTGATGAAATCTCCCGGTTATGCAAAGTGCACTCTCAATATCAAAGTGCTATACAGGAAGAATTAGGTGACCTTGAGAACTACAGTAATGCAAACAGGATGAAATTCAGTAGTACAAAATGCAAATCCAATGGAATGGAATGCATGGACTGAGAGTGGACTAATAACAAAAATTGCTATTTCAGGCAGAAGCTCAGCACAGTCTTAGGAACTTTGGCATGCCTTAGCTGAATTAGCAAAAAGTCCAAGAAGGAATAAAGTCATAGAATCATAGAACAGTTTGGGTTGGAAGGGACCTTTAAAGACCATCAAGTTCCAACCCCTCCTACCATGGACAGGGACATCGAAGCCCCATCCAAGTGTCTGCTGTCTGAGAGGGGATATTGTATCTCCCCATAACATGTTGTACAGTGGAGGAAGAATGTCAAGAGGATGCTGTAACACTAAGGACAGAGAGGAAAAGAAAATGCAAAATTATTTGAACTGTGTGAGCCACAAGAAAAGTAGATGTAAAATAGAGAATAAACTTTAGTGGGAAATTGGAAGAGGATTCTTTTCCGTTAAAGCAATTAAAGGCTGGATCACCTCCCAGTAAGAACAGAGCCAAAGAAGAAGCTCCTTTTAAAACGTGTCTGGATTAGTTCATTAACAGGCTTATGCAATATGGTTATTCATAATAGCAGGTGGCTTGGCTGAATCAGGTGGTTTCTTCAAGCCTCTCCTCCCAGTTGTTGCCTCTGTGAGGGTGGATCTGTACAGAAGTCTGTAGATGACAGATTGCTGATATATTACAGATCTACTTCAACTCAAAAATGATTTTTTGAAGATGGAACCATGACACTAGTGTCAGCTCTTTGGAATTGTCTGGTTCAGCTATTATTTCGGTTGCCTGCAGCACATCTTTTCATTGCAGGTCTAGGCAGTGGTCAGAGCTGTTCATGTATGCAGGGGTATTACATTTTCTCACTCTTGAGCTTTTGACATATCAATGAAGAATATGAAAGGCTTAATTATGCCTTTGTGAAGCTATTGTGCTGCCTGTGGTGGGAAGGAAGTGCTTTATGGCAGCTGGAGAGGCCGTGATGCCCTCAAGCACTGCGGTTATGATGGTTGGGCAGCGCCGGCAGGACAGGTCTGGCCAGTGTTCCCACAGCTTTACTGACTGGCTTTCCCGACTGGCTTCCCTGATGTGTGCAAATGAAGGRAGTTCCTTGGGAAAAAATGGGAGGAAAGGGAAAAGATGAAGGGGCATAATCCCACCTTTCAGATGCCTCTTCAGAGTCGCTGTTGCCCATGTTAATGGTAACTGTTACTGAGTTTATAAAACCCTATTTTGTAGACCTCTTGCTTAGATTGGTACAGGTTACCACATTGGTAAGGGGGGCAATTGCCTTGAACTTGAACTTTTCTTTCTATGCACTATTGCTTTTCTTCCATGTGTATAACCCCTGCTAAAGGTTTTGGGAGCTTTGCTTAGGGAACGTGCATGGTTAACTGCCAAACTAAATAGAGGACTATGAAGGAGAAGTGCTATATGTGTTTCTGTGGCCCAGCTCTGTACAATGGAGATAAGCTTTTCACATTGTTCTCTTAGTTTCTTACCCCATTTTTTTAGCAGGCATCCAGTAACATTCCTGACTGTATCCAGCACTGTGTAAATCTGCACTTGAGTGGGAGTAGTAATTACATAAACACTTACGGTGTTTATGCACTTCTCACAGACCTCTTGGAGCCCTTGTGTAATAATTTTCTTCAGTAAAGAAAACTGTATAAGCATTAATCATCAAAATGTAGTGAAATCCTGTAGTTTGGTGGGTCAGGCAGCTTGCCTGGGTCCTGCAGAGTGCAGTTTGACATTTTTTGGCTTTGGCAAGTTCAGGAAAGGTTGGGTTGGGTGAGTGTATTGGGTCTGGCTGGGATGGAGTTAACTTTCCCCGTAGCAGCCCTCATAGTGCTGTGCTTTGTAGCTAGAAAGGTGGTGATAACACACCAGTGTTTTGGCTACTGCTGGGCAGTGCTTGCACAGCATCAAGGCTGTCTCTCCAACATTCCCCCCTCCAAAGGCCAGTAGGCTGGGGGTGGGCAAGAGGCTGGGAGGGGACATGRCCAGAACAGCTGAACCAAGCTGACCAAAGGGATATTCCATACCATATSATGTCTGCTCAGCAATAAAAGCTAAGAGAAAGGAGGAGAGGAGGGGGCAGTAATTATTAAGGCATTTGTCCTCCAGAGCAACCTCTACACGTACTGAGGACCTACTTCTCAGGAGGTAGCTGGACATGGCCTGCTGATGGRAAGTAGAGAATTAATCTTTTTGTTTACTTTTGCTTCCGAGTGCAGCCTTTGCTTTTTCTTTACTAAACTACCAAAGCTACTGGCTTATTTAACTAGAAAGCCTGGTGAGAACTCGTACATTTATGCATACTATTCAAGGAGCTGAACTATTTTCTCTACTCTCTTTCGTCTCCCTTCATAAACTCTTAGGGAAATGTAGCATAGGACAATTTGATTTTACAGTGCGCAGTCATGCAACTGGCTATAACTTTTTAGGACTGGGTTTGACGCTGCAGCTGAGTTAAGCTAGTGAATGCTTCTGTAAAAGGGAAGGTCTTGTTCACCCAGTCCTCCCTCCACTCCTTTATTCRTACCTACCAGTGAGGACTACCTCCTTTGCACCATCTTTAGTGCTCACTGGACCTCTTATGAAGCTGATTTAACTTGTTAACCTGACAGAAGTTTTTTGTCAGGGTAGTTGTTTGTCAGTTTGGAGCTCAGCTGGCACATGGAGAAGTGGGAGCACGTATCTGGGAGCAAGGAGGGAAGTGAGACCTTCCCATTTCACTGATCTGCTCAGCCATATTGTCAAAATGCCCCAGCTGCAGTCTCAAACACATGATACGCTGCCCAGCACGAAACTAGGTAGAGACAAAAGTTTGTGATGGTGTCAGAGATACGTGTGTTCATAATTTGTGCAAGGGCTCAGCCCCACAGTGCCCGAATAAGCCTAGTGAYGGTAGCCAGGTTCAGCCATGAGCCCAGATGGCCAGWCAAGTCCATAGAGATGAGGCAGGTYGGGGATCAGGCCAGGAGCTCAAGTTCAAGGCTCAGGGTCAGCATCCAGATCAGTGGGGTGCCTGGCCCAGCACTGGCATGGCTGCAATACTGCTGCAGCACAGCTCAGGTGGGGGCCAGGYACGGGGCCCTCAGCTTAAAAGCCACTGCAGAGCGAAACGGGGGAGTGCGCCCGCGGAGGCTTCTCYGCAGAGCTTTCTGGAAGAGCTGTCTTCGAAGCTAGACACTTGCAGCRTTACTGAAGCTGACCCTGAGCCCAGGCAGCCAAACCCCCAACCAGGGGGAAGGTAGAAGGCCTGTGCTCAGGGCTCTGGCAGCTTTATAAGCACATGCATTAGCTCAGAGCTAGAACTGCAGTGAAGTAATAACTGTTTTGTCGGGGGAGGGAGTGTGCAAAGTGTGCAAAGCCTTTTATCTTCCAGTGCCTACAGTGTCTGATTTTTATGTTCTCCGTAGTGTAGATGGAGAATCAAATACTACAATAACTCTAAACACCATTTGCTTTCGCCAGAAACAGGAAGATGGTGTGTTTGGAGAAGGGCAGACATTTTCTTACAGTTGGATTTACGCAATGCATAGGGACCGTGGCATCATATATGATATGTCCTTTCATACACAATAGGTGGAAAATTCCCATTGATGAGCTATGCTGTGCATCCACAGTAGGAAGTCTTGTGCTCTGCTTTGTATCAGCTATGAATGGGAAAGATAAACTATAGGATCCTGGATCTTCCCTTTCACATATTCGTTAACCAGCCATAAACAAACACAACCGAATTTATAGCAGTTCATATGGGACTGCGGTTCTAACTCAGACTCATGAAGCCTTTAAAAAATCACACATATAAAACAAGAAAATATGTATCTTCTTTAATAAATTCTGGTTCTATCCTTCACTCAATTAGCATACACAGGACAATGACATGGTTAATGAATGATGAATAATTCATTACAACATTTAAAGAAAAATCTTGTGTAAAAAAAGCTTACATTTAAAATGTTCTGGCCTTACAAGAAGAATGTACTTGTCATCATAATACAGTGGAATTATTCTCCTAAGTAAATTGAAATAATATAYTTGGTGTTTTGAAATGTCTTTGGGTGATCAGAACCCTCTGCTGACCTGATTTTGCAGAAGAGTTTCTTATATTTATTCTGCTTTAACATATTAAAACTGTATTTGGTCTGCATTAAATAAAAATAAATTTTTAAAATCCCACTGTCATGACTTGGTAAATAATTATGTGGCTGCACATCAGCAGTCTTGACCTAGTCTTACAGAATATCACTGATGTAATTCTTCCTTCATGCTGCTTGCTGTCCTGAGTTCAGTAAGATTGTTTCCAGAACAACGTTCTGTTCCAGTATCCTGCAAGTCAGTCAAGGCTAGATTATGATGGGAGAATAAAAAGGTTGTACTTGAGTCATTCTTAGCAGTCTACATGTGTAGGTGATTAATCTTTTTTCACTACAGTTAGAAAACACCTAATGTTTCTGTTACACAAGAATAAAATCAAAATATGTCTATAAGGAAGAAGTATTCTGAAGGTTTCTTTTTTTTTTTAAGTTTATAAAATGTGTGTCTCTTTTTGAATTATATTTAAGTAGAAATCATATGTAAATGTGTGTAGTTCAAAGGAATTCCTTTCTCTCTATACTTTGCTGTACAAACCGGGATCTTSTTGCTTCAGTGACTCAGTTCTGTTTTAAGATTATGTCACCTGCTAGAGGTAGAACAGTGAAACTAGATTAGTAGTGGCTGCTTTAACTTGATCAGTTTAAATGAAATTTAAAATATAGATCCACTTTTTTGTTATGCTTCTAAAAATAAAAACATATTTATCTCTTCAAATTCGCTGTCCCTGTGCATGAGATTTGAACATATGGGCAAAGGTGGCATTTGATATTCTGAGTTTTGTAAGACTCCTGTTTATGCAAAACTTAAAATTACAAGACCTCCTGAGTGTGGTGAAGAAGTCTGCCCTGATTTCCATAGGAATAACTCTAATTAGAAGCATGCTAACCTGTAAGTGTTTTTCTGCAGTCTTCTCTCTGTTCCTGTTCTCCCTCATGTAAGTAACAATCAAAGAGTTTTGACCATTGTCTTTCATTGTGCAACTCAACTCACTCCAGTCTACAGTGATGRAATAACTTCTTCTCACTTCGAAGTAAAAGTCTTTGATTTTGCTTTTGTCAGTTAGGATAGAAAACTTCAAAGTGTGAAACATCTTTCATAATCTTTATAAACACTTTCAGATAAAGCTAATCTCTGTGGAGATCTGGAACAGCATGATCAAGATCAGATTTATTCTGTATTACAGTAGTAACAACAAGAAAAGCGCCCTTTCTAAAGAAAAAAAAAGTCCCTTTCTAAAGCAATTGCAAATACCTGCTGAYTGCTGCCATCCTCTAAATTCACAAACAGATTTGACATGATCTTATCAGCAGCAACCCTTGCCATGTCTGCAACTGTTCCTCTTYTCTGTGTGTAAGCGTGAGGGGTCCCAGTTTCCAGTTTTATTGTGTCAGGAAAAGAGAGTGATACATAGAGGACTGCTAAACAATGATCTAAGAAGAAATTCATGAATACTTCATATACTTAGCCATGAAGTGCAATTATTACAGATTGCRTTTTAAGAATTTATTGTGAGTGTGCATTCATCAAGCTTTACAGGAACTGTGAGAAGAATAAACCTGAAAACTATTAAGTGTCTTCTGAAAATAACATCTTCCAACCAAGCATTTGATGATCATGCTTACTTTATAGTAATGCATTTCCGGGATTCTGGCAGAGTGACATAGTTTTATAGTCAAGTCTGGGAATAAAATAAGAAAAAAGAGCACTAAATWAAAAAAAAACTTTTTTGGATTAAGAAATTGGGGGGTGTACTTGTGAGGCGGTGTTCTCATTGGAACAGTCTCAGGTCCTGGGGAGGTATCTGAAAGCAGTTGAGGCCTTCCCTGGCTCTCAGGGAATGATGGGGCTTAGAGAAAGCAAGTGTGTAAATGGGCAATCCAAGAGATAATGCATTGCTGTAAAGAAGCTGTCTAGTCACGGCTCACCAAAATGGTCACGGCTTTTAGAGGGTGCAGATGCTGTCTCAATGCCTAAGAGGAAAAGCTGAAGCCATGGAAAGACTTATTTACCTTTTCCTTGAAATCAAAGTCTCCTCCTGTACTTGAGCATACAGTTTTTGTTAACCCAATAACACTGGTTTTGSTTTTGCTTTGTTAACCCTGTTTTGTTTTTGTTGACTCAGGCTGCTATTTACCAGTTTTGATATATTTGCATAGTTTTGATACATATTCATTTTGGAGGAATGCCTTGATAATTACATTTGCTATTTGCTATCCCAGTAGCTCAGGACTTGAATTTGTTGATTAAATCCTTCTCTATCAAAATCTCTTTAGTAATCATTACTGCATATCTTTGCAAAATGTTGTGCCTAGGTTGTGTACTCRAGAAAGTAAATTAGGCACCAGTTTCCATCACGAGATCATCATTCCACCGGGCCTAGAACCTGCTACTTGTATTTGGTAACAAACATGTTGGTTCCAAACTCCCCAGGCCAGGGCTTATGTATGCTTCTCTCTGCTGCCTGACCTCCCAGTGCTGATGCTGGCGGTTAATGGTTATTGAGACAACTGCTTTGTCATTTGGGATCTAAGCTGTTTAGAGGTGCTTAGGCACCTCCAGAGTTCATCAGCTGTGTCCAGATATGATGGGAGCCTTTAGGCATGTGGTGGTTTAACCCCAGCCAGCAACTAAGCCCCACCCAGCCGCTCGCTCACTCCCCCTGGCGGGATGGGGGAGAGAATCCGAAGGGTAAAAGTGAGAAAACCCGTGAGTTGAGATAAAGACAGTTTAATAGGTAAAGCAAAAGCTGTCCTAGAAATCTTGCATTACTGCTACCAAGATCCACCTAGCACTTGCCTCCCTTGTACTAGATGTGCTTCATAATCTAAGCACGTAAGCCTGTTGTATAGGGTGCCCTACTTACTGCCTTAAATGTCCACATTTGATTTTGTGCGTCAGCTTGCTGTCAACAAGCTGATACATGTGAAACTRGAAAAGGATGGGATGCAGGTGGGCTGAATGCAAGGTCAGGCAGTTTCCATATTTCCGTGGCTCTGAGACAGTATCGCTCAGCAATGCCAAAACTGCTGTCCATTTCTCAGAGAACATACCAGAACTGTAGAATGATGGCAACACTGAGGTCACACTAGCATCTGCGGATAGACCACATAATTCTTCAGCTATTGGACTATTAGTAATGGGATGCTAATTTCAGGATGTGGAAGGCCTGTCTGGGCCTTATTTCATTAATTCAGAATTAGCTATTCTGCCTTTTCAGAGCTGTTCCTGCGTGTCCGTACTGATTCAGAGGTGGGTAGGCATCATTTGGCCACAAAGTACTCATTAAAAATTTGGTGCTATCTTACTGTTGGCAAGCTCTGTTCCTGTAACTGTTCCTGAAGCAAACATGCTCAAGGCCATCCACTAACTATTCATTGCTTTGGTCATTGCTGTCCTGACATCACTGCTGCTTTCCACAGAGGCAACATGACCAGCTGGGCCAGAGATTTGCTGAGAAATATATAACTCTAGCTGTTTTCTGGAGAAATCCTGACAACATTGCATCATACTCTGGTAACTTACAAGCTACTCTAAGCAATTCATGTTCAGCTTTATTATATACCTTCTGAAACACTGTGATTCATGTATTTCAGGACGTCAGAGTCTCCCTGTAGGCTGTGATGTTAACTTGTTCCCATGCAGAGATTTACAGTCAAGACATGAATGTTCTGACATAGATTCTTACYGCTTGTGCTTAGCTCTGCTGTCATGTTATGTTCCCGTACTCTGATGACAGCTTCTTATCAGGTATCTAGTGAGTGCACTATCAGGTGGTTTAAGGCCTACTAGTATTGTCCATAAAATCAACTTAATACAAGCCTGGATAAAATTATTAGAAGGCAGCTGAATACTTTGCAGTCCATGAAAGGACAGTAAAGAGYAATGGCTCTTGCTGATTGTGTCTGCAGGCCCTCATCTAAGCTGTTGCCAAGCCTGAGACTGACTTTGGTTAGAAAGCCAGCAGTCTATGAGGAAAAGATCTTGCTTAAGTTTCACAGCACCATGACTGTTCTTGCCTTTTCTTTTACCTAGTCTTGAGACTCTAAATCTACTCCTTTCACCTCTTGCAAACTCTTCTTCTTTCATCTTCCTCCTCACCCCCATATTTTCATAGCTACAGACAGCAARGAGGTTGAGCCAGCCAGCCAGAATGGACTTGTTGGTCTCACATCAGAAATCTTAGTGGACATATTGGATGTAGGTGTCAAGGTGTTAGCATCAAGGGACTGCAGRGGTGGCCTCTATGAGAAGAAGTCAGGGGCTGCCCTGTGCCGGACACAGCTGGCTCCACAACAGACCCACCATAGGACACAACTGAGCCCATCAGTGAAGCTGGTAGCACCTCTGTGAAAGCATATTCAAGAAAGGGTAGAACATTGCACGACAATTTGAGGAGTGAGGAAAAAAAGTGTGAGAAACAACAGTGTGAGCACCAGGGTCAGAGAAGAAGGAAGGAGGTGCTCCAGGCATCAGAGCAGGTATTCCCTTGCAGCTCATGGAAGACACCACGGTGGGGCAGATACCCACACTGCAGCCAGTGGAGAACCCCATGCTGGAGCAGGTTGGTATTACCTGAAGGAACTACAGCCTGTGGAGGAGCCCACACAGGAGCAGGTTCTCCTGACAGGAACTGGACGACCCACACAGGAGCAGATTTTTTCCTGAAGGACCACAGCCTGTGGAGATGACCCACACTGGAGCAGTTCTTGAGGGACTGCAGCCCAAGGGAAGGACCCATGCTGGAGCAGGGAGTAGTATAGGGGAAATGCATGAGGAGGAAGGAGTGGCAGAGATGAACTAGTGCGTACTGCCCATAATCCTCCACTCCCCAATCCACCCTGGACCACTTTGGTGGTGGGGAGTGGAGGAGTCAGGAATGAAGGAGTGAAGTTGAGCCTGGGAAAAAGGGGTGTGGGGAAAAGGTGTTGTTTTAATGTTGTCTTTGCTTCTTCTCACCATCCAAATCTATTTAATTGGCAATAAATTAAATTAATTTTCCCCAGGTTGAATCTGTTTTACCAGGGATGGTAATTGGTAGGTGATATCCCTGTCTTTATCTCAGCCTACAAGGTTTTTTCATCTTATTTTTGCCTCCTGTCTTGTTGAAGAGGCTGGGTGGGCATTTGGCAGCTCACCAAAGTCAACCCACCACTGTTAAAGAAAAGGCTTTCTCCTGGGTTTTATTTCAGCCTTTTTATGATAAGGAAGAAGACTTGCTTGGATTTGATAGTCATGCTTAGATGGCCTTAATTTGTGTATGAGAAAATGCTCTGCCCAAGGCGCAGTCTAATGGGGCACACAGGACATTTGGCTGTACCTGAATGAGATTTTGCCTCCAATAGCTTGTGCCAGCAGGGTTTTTCCCCATTTTTTTTTTTCAATAAGTCTTTTTTATTGCTGCCCTGACTTTTACTGCTTGCATGTTGCTTTTCTGTCAAGGGCAAATGAGCAGCTTCCATAAAAGCTGACACTCAGTAGAGACCCAAGAATGACATCCATATTTCCAGTCCTTACGTTGCGTAGCCCAGTTCTGCTGCCCTGTACCTTCTTCCTCTGCTATTTCTAGCATATACAGTTGGTGCTGCCCTATCTTCTATAGGACACTGCAGGCCTGTCTTTAATTCAGCTCACGATGCACTCACCCAAAGCCAGGACTCCTTTTTCCGGGCAGTATGATAATACTGTTTGGGTGAAGAGATTACGCCTCCAGTCTGGAATGCCTTACAAGAAAAGAYGGCATGATATGACAGGGTCCCTGGCCTTGATGCGAAATAATTCTTTGGAAAAGACTGCCAGTCCTTGTTGATCTAATCAGCCTCCTCCATTTGACCAGAACATCTGTGACAGCCTTGCATGTGTCTACTTGCTAGCACACGTGGTTTTCCTTGGTGGCTCAAAGCATTACAATGGAGATTTTGCTGTAAGAGCGTGACTAGGCATGGCATTGAGCTTCCGTCTGATTCAGGACTGTGCCCCATCCTTGRTGGCACCCTTAGGGACTCCTTCAGAGCCATGATCTGTTGCACTCTCTTGGGATCTTTGTCCTCTGTATTAGGTGATAATGAAACAGACTCACTGGAGCTCTGCTCCTTTTTGTGGTTAGCTAAATTTTGTCAGACAGATCCTTCCAGAGGGAAGGGGATTTCTTTGTATGGGGRCCAACTACCAGGCTAGGTGGAGGCCAGTAAGCTCAATAGCGTAGATATTCCTTGCCAGGAGGAGGAAGGGGTGTCCCAGGTGCATGGATTTAGCTGGTAATTGTATCTCATGGTTTCTGAACTGTAAACCTAGATGAGYTGATGGTTAGGGAAGATTTTGTTGGAACAGTGGTGTACCATGGTAAAAGGATAACAATAGTTGTGTGAATAGAAGTTTTGCCTCTACCCTCTGAGGAGATATCTACAGTGTATTTTGAAGGCCCTTTTTATTCTTCTCCATCACATTATGGTGATGAATTCACACACAGTTACAGGCTCTGTAGTTCTTCCCAAAGTGAGGACCTCTAATAAGAGTTCTTCCTCCCCGGTTCTCTTCCAGTTGTCCCTGTCATCAGATTTGTGATAGCCATAGTTTCTTTACTTTTGTCTTACACTCGTGTCCAGTCCATTTGTGGCATATAGGCAGTGATGTCCATGTAGTAGGGGACATTTTCAAAAACTTGATCTTAACTGCACAAACATCTTAAATAAAATAAGGAAGGTGCTGTACTCCACCTGGAATCATGTTGCCTGAAACAATGTATTGCAGCATGTTCTCCATCATGCAGGAGGATGCTGTGGAAAGTATAGTAAGCATTGGGCACTCAAGAGACTCCACTGTTTGGTGCTCTCAGGGAGTACCTTGAATGTGCAGAAACTTGTCTTTCTTCTGAATGTGACTGTCAGAAACCCTCTGGTACTTCAGATGTAGAAAAAGACTGGGCATCCTCCATTGCTTACAGATTTTTTCCTCTTGCTGGCAGTACAAAATGTTCCCTTTTTATATAATTATGAAACTCTCTTGTGTTTATACATGAGCCATGAATTATATCCTTTTTGACAATGAGCAGCAGGCCTATCCACTCTATAGATTGTTTTACTCCTCTTCTTTCTTCTTTTTTTTCTTAAATCAAAACCTTATTCAGTCCCTCTGTAAGCTTCCATTTTAGCCTGACAGACTTAGGTCATTAATCTTTCTGCTGTGGTCTGGAAAACATCCCCAGACTCATTCCCAGATGTTTTGTTCACTTTCTTATCCAAAATGTGCACCCAGTTGGTGAATCTAAAATTTTAACCCAATCATGGGTACTTTTTTTCACAGTGCCATTATAAACTGCATGTTTTCCAGATCACTTGCAAACCCAATGCGTAAATACCTTTACTAAATCATGAAATTTACCAATTTGAATTTTCCCAATTTGTCTGCTAAATTTGTCCATCACTACCACTATCACCACACAAACACTGGCTTTGTTTTCATATTAGTTTGTGTATCTGCAGGGAGTAGGAGAGGTAATTAGTTTGTATAGGAGGACCAAGACACTTTTAATGAAAGCACACGTATTTGCTGAGGAGGTCCATTGGAGCAAGGTCATAGCCCCCTTYTTGATAACTTTTTAAGCTTTCATTCAGACAGTAGCTGTTTTCCTATGTGCAACATGAGGTCTACAAGATTTTTGCATGCCATGATGTGGACCACTTCTTAGAAGTCTGAAGTAAAAAGTCGAGTTTGTCCATGATCTAGAAGTGTGTTCTTCTAGCAACTGGACCCTGAGAAATGCTGATAACATGTTAAAAATTGAAAGCTCTTTTATTTTTAAATGCTTCACTCTTACTTGTGCTGCTTATTACTTTGATTTACTTCCCTGGACCTTCAGAACAATGGAAACTATTTTAGAATGCTTTAAGACATCCTTGTCTTCTCCATCACAGCACCTCTGCTTAGTTGATGACTTTTAGCAAGCTGTACGTTCCAAGTAATGTGTAAATGATATATGACATGCTATTCCATCTTTTTGGTTGCTGTAGCAACATCACACTAAACTACGCATTAGTCAGTAATCCAGGCCAGCAACTGTCTTGTTTCTAAAGCATGGCTTACACATTATGAAGACTATTAGAAGCAAATGCTAAAACAGATAATTGACAATATAAGCAGTGCCAGCAGAAGAATATGCACAAAAAGCATTGCATCATTGATTTGGTTTAGAACTGAATCTGTATATTAAGCTCCACACATAAATCTTTCAAATTTCCTTCACGTCCTCTTTGTCCATGCATGTACATATACCATTTTTTACATGCATGTGATGAGGAAAAAAACATGCTTCAAAGATAGGTAAAAACTGAGAACTAGAATTTCTTTGTGATGACCTATGTATCTCTGTCCTGTACCTGTGATACTCAGTCATATGATGTTGCTGTATTTGCCATGGTCTTTCTGTTTCTGTATATAATATGATGACACAGATTTTAGGAAAATCAAGTAGAGAGATTATATCTGAAAAACAGTTATCAAAACATCCTTTCCATGAGAAATAACATGAGATATTAAGGAGCACTAGTCAGGAAATGGAAATTAAAATTTGAACGCTTAATTAAGTTCTAGATAAGTAGTAATGTGTTTTAAATTTTGGTATGAGCAAAAAGGAAACACTTCTTATATGTAAAGCTGTGGATTTATTTTTATTATAATAGAAGAATCTAATCAAAGAATTCTTACTAGTCCAGATCTAATTGTTACAGAAAAAGAAAATAAAGAATACAATTTCAGAAAAAGTCTCAAAAATAATAATAGAATGAAAATTGTTGTGCATGATTCCTAGGATCTACCKCTTTTTCTCTGCTCATCCTTTCGCTGCCTCTGCCTGCTAAGGTCAACAATGCTAGTCTGCCTCGAGCAGAAAGGAAGGGAGAGTATTGCAGCAAACCATCAGTGCTCCAAGTCTTTCACTGAGAGGAGTGAAATGTTGATGCTGGGGTTCCTTGCTCATCTTCACTAGCAGGAATATGATATTCGTTCATGGTTTTATCATCCCCTTCTTTAGGATGCACTTTAAGCCATTTTTGTATGTTCGCTAATGTTCTGAACCTTGCTATTTATTCATTGGTCTGCCAGTTTACATTACATCCAAGTTTACTTAGTGGGTTTTGCATATTTCAGATATTGTTCTTCATTACTTTTGTTTGGCTCAGCTCAGTGTAGGCATTCTTTAACTGGCCGCTGGTGAGTTGTTTATAGTCCTTGGATTTCTAGTGTCAGCTTGTCGCCCTTTTCTTACCAACCCGTGCCTGAACTCCTCTGCACTGCATCCTGTGTCCTCATTCTCAAGGCTTCTGCTATCAGACCAGGCTTGTATTCCTCTACAATGTGTCATTATGCCATTATTAAACATTTAATCATATCAGAATAACTACGTGTTACTACCATATATGAAAATTATGGTCATACCATACAAAAAAGAGAAATAAAAGTAAAATAAACTAGAAAAATTATTACTAAACCTAGACAAGCCCCCAGAAAGGTGCAGGCAGGCCAAGAAAAGTTCAGAGTAAGCCTGACAAGCCTCGGTCCTGTGGACTTGTAAAGCCAGTACAGTCTGCAGCCTGTCACTAGCAATGGCAATAGTGTGTTTACAGGCCACAGGGCTACAGTGGAAGACAGCTGTACCTTTAGAGAAAAATGGAATTGAATTTTAGATACAATTTGATCCTGGACCACAGTATGACAGGCATCAAGGTGCTGTGATTTAAAGTCCCTGTAAACACATTTAAAGAAATGGGAAGTCTCACATTAAGTCAATATCTAGAAAACCAAATACTGAYAATTTGAAGTAACATGAATTTTTCAGTTTGCTTGTCAAGTAATGCAAGATAGCTATGGCAAATATTCAAAGTGTTGCCATTCTTTAAAGAAAGGAATTGAAGCTGTTGTTCACTTGGTAAGCCTTTACATAAATAATCCCTCCACAGTTAACTTTTGTGAATTACAATTCATCAGAATGAGAAAGAGGTTGATGATTTGACCATAAAATAGAAAAGAACTTGGTTAGCTTRAAAAGTTGTTTGAAATTCTACTCTAATTAGCAAATACTTGCAGTTTTGCTTTCAAGGATGATCCTGAATGTGTTGATATGGGTGCAGCCTTCACATGGTTTATTTCCTAATTTCTGAGTAATTGTTCTCTTTTCTTGCATCACATTTTTTCTCTTGTTTGAAGATGTATCCCTACTTACTATGCTAGAATTATACCAATTAAAGTTGGCACAAGTGACAGTGAGATCAGGGGGTCTTCTGTCAAACACTGTGATTTTGTTTTTCTTTAATCATGCAAGTTTTCCATGCATTCCAGTTCACGAAAAACCTGTTCATTTCAGTTTTGTGGAGTTTTTATATTTTGCCCAATGAAGCAGAAAGCTACTGGTTGGAAGTCAGGTGTACTATGTGTATCTTCAGCTAACACTAAATTCAGTGAGATTTCTCTCTATATACTGGTCTGAATGTGGACAATGCAGAGCARAAGAAGAGATTAAAGTGTACATGGGGTTGGTATGCCAGGTAAAATAACTCAGTATTTAACTTAGAGGACTGTTTGCCATATTTTTATTACTGGTCATTCTTAGAGATAAGATAATGGCTCAGATGAGCTTTTGATTAACTAGTTAGAGAAAGTGCAGTGATTTACAAAAGATAAATGTATGTGAACATTTTTTTCCCCCACATAGTATTCTTAAGGGACTGATTAAAACCAGTAAACCAGTAAGTTCAGTATTGCAGATTCTTTACACATTAATTACAAAGTTTAGTTGACTTAATTGCTTATGCTTACCAACTGCTGGTGTAATTTCTGTATCCTACTTCTCCCAACGGAAAAATCATGAGCTAGCATTCACAGACACTGAAAATATTGAACTAAAAATGAGAAATAAATCAAATCAATGCTTTGCACTATAAAAGGGAAAAATGAAGACACCAAGGCCTTTTGTTTTGAAATTTGTTATATTTTCTCATTCAAGCTGGAGATCTTTTTCAGGATTCATGGAATATTTTAGTACTGAATTTGGTGTTTGGCATTAAAAGTGGATCCTGGCAATGTTATGGAAGGAATAATTCTGTAATTAATGGAGAATTTCATCTTGGGTCTGAAGAAATTGAATATACATGTTCACTGTATATATTCTTAGTAAATTTTTTTTCCTATTTCATCTTGAGTTGCCATTTTTTATTCTCAGTAACTCTGATTTTGACAGCAGTAGTTAATGCAGACAGTTTTGTAAGTGTGCTGGTTTTGGCTRGGATAGAGTTAATTTTGTTCGTAGTAGCTCRTATAGGGCTATGTTTTGGATTTGTACTGAAAACAGTGTTGATAATATAGAGATGTTTTTGTTATGGCTGAGCAGTGCTTACACAGAGTCAAGGACTTCTCAGCTTCTCATGCTCTACTGACTGATGTCGTGGTTTAACCCCAGCCAGCAACTAAACACCACGCAGCCGCTTGCTCACCCCCCACTCCGGTAGGATGCAGGAGAGGATCGGGAGGGCACACGGAGGAAAACCTGCGGCTTGAGATAAAAACAGTTTAATAATGGGAATAAAACAAAGTAGAACAGTGATAATAACAATGATAAMAACAAYAAAAAAATATACAMAACAGGCGATACACAACGCAACTGCTCACCCCCACGTGTTCCAAACAAACCGCCCGAACCCACTGAACCGCGCGCCCCCCTGAAGGAACCGCCCCTGGCTTTTAAGCTGGGCATGATGTCACATGGTATAGAATACCCCATTGGCCAGCTGGGTCAACCGCCCTGGCTATGCTCCCCCCTGCACCTGGCAGGGCAGGGGAGGCTGAATAGTCCTCGGTGCAAGCACCACCCAGCAACAACCAAAGCATCAACGGGCCATCAACGTTCCTTTCATTACCAAACCCAAAACACAGCACGCCCTCCAGCTACAGGGAAGGGAGTTAACTCTGTCCCAGCCAGAACCACGACAATATCCACCCCTTGTCCTATAGCATCTACATCATGCCCAGGTCTCACATTTTCCAATACATCCCAATTAATCATCACCACTTTTCCTGTCTTTTGAGATATACATATATATATATATATACACACACAGATATCATTCCCTTAGTCCATGGGCCATCCCTCTAAAATGTCCATTGAGTTCATTTAGTCCATGACTTTGGGCTCCATCTGTCATAACAGTCTCTCAGGGCAGGGGGGATGGTGTGTGGTGTTGGATTGCTGCATCCTGAAGCCAGTTCCGGTTCCATTATYGCTGCGCTCATCCGCTTCTATCATCATGGCGCTTTGCTCAGTTTCATCAGAGTTCAATCTCCTTTAACCTGGATGATTCTTACTGCAATACCATTGATGTGACATACAGCATTATATAGCAATTAGCATTATACACCTCAGTTCATTGGCTGTTTTCACCCAAAATCAAATCCCCTTGAGGTACACGTTGGACTTCYCCATCCTTTCGCAYTTCCCACCAAGTGCACCCAGGTCCTTGAGCAAAAGCAATCCCACGAATGGGTTTTCCCTTGCCCGAGGCGGGAGTAACCCAGACTGTTCCTCAGCATATTCCTTAYGTGCACTACAGGGACTTTATCCCCCTCTGCAGTACGTGAGGGTTTTGATTGGGCAGGGCCAGCTCGAGTGACAGATCCCCTGGTGTTGACTAACCAGGTGGCCTTTGCTAAATGTGTGTCCCACTGTTTGAATGTCCCACCACACAGTGCTCTCAGTGTGGTCTTTAGCAGTCCATTGTATTGCTCAATTTTCCCAGAAGCTGGTGCTTGATAGGGGATGTGATATACCCACTCAATGCCACGCTCTTTGGCCCAGGTGTCTATGAGGGTTTTTCGGAAATGAGTCCCATTGTCTGACTCAATTCTCTCTGGAGTTCCATGTCACCACAGGACTTGCTTTTCAAGGCCCAGGATAGTGTTCCGGGCGGTGGCATGGGGCACAGGATATGTTTCCAGCCACCCAGTGGTTACTTCCACCATGGTGAGCACATAGCGCTTGCCTTGGCAGGTCTGTGGGAGTGTGATATAATCAATCTGCCAGGCCTCCCCATATTTATACTTCAACCACCGCCCTCCATACCAAAGAGGCTTTACTCACTTGGCTTGCTTGATGGCAGCGCATGTTTCACGTTCATGGATAACCTGTGCAATAGTGTCCATGGTCAAGTCCACCCCCTTGATCACGAGCCCATTTATATGTTGCATCTCTCCCTTGATGGCCTGAGGTGTCATGGGCCCACTGAGCTAGAAATAATTCACCCTTGCATTGCCAGTCCAGATCCACCTGAGCCACTTCAATCTTGGCAGCCCGATCCACCTGCTGGTTGTTCTGATGTTCTTCAGTGGCCCGACTCCTGGGTACGTGAGCATCCACGTGACGTACTTTTACAACCAGGTGCTCTACCCGGGCAGCGATATCTTGCCACACTTCAGTGGCCCAGATGGGTTTACCTCTGCGCTGCYAATTGTTCTGCTTCCATTGCTGCAGCCACCCCCACAGAGCATTTGCCACCATCCATGAGTCAGTATACAGATAAAGTACTGGCCAGTTTTCTCTCTCAGCAATATCCAAGGCCAGYTGGATGGCCTTCACCTCTGCAAACTGACTCGATTCGCCTTCTCCTTCAGCGGTTTCTGCAACTTGTCTGATAGGACTCCATACAGCAGCCTTCCACTTCCGATGTTTTCCTACAAGGCGGCAGGACCCATCAGTGAACAGGGCATATTGCTTCTCATTTTCCAGTAGTTTATTATACGGTGGGGCCTCTTCAGCACACTTCACCTCCTCCTCTGGGGACGTTCCAAAATTTTTGCCTTCTGGCCAGTTCGTGATCACTTCCAAGATTTCTGGGCGACTGGGGTTTCCTACTCGGGCCTGCCCCCCTACTTACTCCAGGTAGCATCAGTTGCATGATGTGTAGAGGGGACCCTCCCTTTGAACATCCAGCCCAGCACCAGCAGTCGGGGTGCCAGGAGGAGCTGTTCTCCAGTATCAACCACTTCTGAAGCAGCTCGAACCCCTTCATATGCTGCCAATATCTCTTTCTCAGTTGGAGTATAGCGGGCCTCGGATCCTCTGTACCCCCGACTCCAAAACCCCAGGGGTCAACCTCAAGTCTCCCCTGGTGCTTTCTGCCAGAGACTCCAGGTAGGGCCATTCTCCCCAGCTGCAGTGTAGAGCATGTTCTTTACATCTTGTTCTGCCCGGACTGGCCCAAGGGCTACTGCCTGAACTGTCTCCCGTTTAATTTGCTCAAAGGCTTATTGTTGCTCGGGATCGCACTTGAAATCATTCCTCTTCCTGGTTACTTGATAGAGAGGGCTTACAATCAAGCTGTAATCTGGAATATGCATTCTCCAAAAGCCCACCACGCCTAAGAAGGCTTGTGTTTCTTTTTTGCTGGTCGGTGGAGACATGGCTGTTATCTTGTTGATCTCATCCATTGGGATCTGACGACGTCCATCTTGCCATTTTATTCCTAAAAACTGCATCTCCTGTGCAGGCCCTTTGACCTTACTTTGTTTTATTGCAAAACCGGCCTTCAGCAAAATTTGGATTATTCTCTCCCCTTTCCTGAAAACTTCTTCTGCTGTGTTGCCCCATATGATGATGTCATCAATGTATTGCAGGTGTTCTGGAGCCTCACCCTGTTCCGGTGAGGTGTGGATCAGTCCGTGGCAAATGGTGGGGCTGTGTTTCCACCCCTGGGGCAGTCGATTCCAGGTGTACTGGACGCCCCTCCAACTGAAAGCAAACTGTGGCCTCCACTCTGCTGCCAAAGGAATCGAGAAGAACGCATTGGCGATATCAATAGTGGCGTACCACTTGGCTGCCTTTGACTCCAGTTCATATTGAAGTTCTAACATGTCCGGCACAGCAGCACTCAACGGCGATGTGACTTAGTTCAGGCCACCATAGTCCACTGTYAGTCTCCACTCTCCATTAGACTTTCGCACTGGCCATATGGGACTGTTAAAGGGTGAGCGRGTCTTGCTGATCACTCCTTGGYTCTCCAGTTGACGAATCAGCTTATGGATGGGAAGCAGGGAGTCTCGGTTGGTGCAATACTGCTGCCGGTGCACAGTTGTGGTAGCGATCGGCACCCRTCGTTCTTCAACCCTCAGCAACCCCACAGCAGAAGGGTCCTCCGAGAGACCAGGCAAGGTGGACAGCTGTTTAATTTCCTCCGTCTCCAAGGCAGCTATACCAAAAGCCCACCGGTACCCCTTTGGGTCTTTGAAATACCCTCTCCTGAGGTAGTCTATGCCAAGGATGCACGGGGCCTCTGGGCCAGTCACAATGGGGTGCTTTTGCCACTCATTCCCCCTTAGGCTCACTTCGGCCTCCAATACAGTCAGCTCTTGGGATCCCCCTGTCACTCCAGAAATACAGATGGGTTCTGCCCCTTTAAAGCTTGATGGCATCAGGGTACACTGTGCACCGGTGTCTACAAGAGCCTTRTACTCCTGTGGGTCTGATGTGCCAGGCCAYCGAACCCACACAGTCCAGTAAACCCRGTTGTCCCTTTCCTCCACCTGGCTGGAGGCAGGGCCCCTCTAATCCTGGTCATTGTATTCGCTATCTACTTCTTCTAAGTATGAATGAGAAGTTCCTTTATTAAGATCAGAAGTGGAATCAGCCCTTCTTCTCTGCCTGGGGAACTGCTCACTGGAAGCCGGAGCAGCAGTTTTTCTGGAAGAACCCCCTTTTGTGGTTGTTTTTCCCTGCAACTCACGTACGCCTGCCTCTAGGGTCAAGGTAGGTTTTCCATCCCACTTCCTCGTGTCCTCTCTGTGGTCACGCAGGTAAAACCACAGGGTGCCCCAGCACGTGTACCCACGATCTCTCCTCTCTTGCGCGGGGGAACGCTTACTCCGAATGGCTGAGATACTGGCCCGTGCAGGTGGGGAGCAGGACATATCCTCTTTGAGTT
>JASVER010000077.1:1801585-1816375 GCA_030449065.1 Oceanodroma leucorhoa
CGTTATCCCAGCACCGGAGCAGCCGGGTGACAATGTGCTCGCCTGGGCGGCAGCTGGAATCTTTCCGCATAACTCGCAGCTCCCCCAGAGACAGGGATCGGGTGGTCACYACCWCATTTACGGGCTCTRCCTCCTCCTCCGGCTCTCGTGATGGCCCTGGTTCATCTTCATCCCTCACTACACGGGCTGATTTTCTTGTGCATTTTCTCTTTTGTACAGGAGAGACTGACACCGGCACGGGCGGGTTCCCTGTCGCAGGGGGCGGGGGAGTCGCGCTGCCGGCCGCGGGGGGTGGGGGGGCTGCAGGGCCCCTTGTTTTGTCATCAGGTCCAGAGACCTTCCCCTCCCCCTGAGGGCTCYAAATAGTGTCAGTCAGGGCTCRGTAGGCATGGGCCAGGCCCCAGCACATGGCAGGGATTTGTGTCTCCCTGGAATTGCCAGGGTGACAGCACACTTTTTCCAAATATTCCACTAATTTTCCAGGATTTTGCACTTGTTCAGGGGTGAAGTTCCAAAACACTGGGGGTGCCCACTGCCCTAGGCATTTGCCCATGCTCTCCCACTCACCCTGCCACTCATAACTATCCAGCCTCGGGGCAGATCTCTGGATGATGTTGCACAAAACCGAAACGATATTCCCCAGCAATACCAACAGATGTATCTTAACTACCCAGGGGTGCTCAAGGTACTGACAAGTGACTTTAACAAAGGAGACGACATCATAGAGGAAGGTAGTGAGGGTGCCATTCTCTATYCCCCCCATAAAAAACGTCTCAGAAGAAGAGGTATAATTGCCAATTGCCTCCATGAAGTGGGACCCAAAATACAGTAACGGCTTCATTATGAATCCCAAATACCACATACCCCCCAATGTCAGTATTTTAATAACAAGTCTCCCAGGTATGACATCACTAATTATTGCAGAGCACAGCAGACTACAAAACCCAAACCCAATCTTTAGCATGTACAGTAACAACAAGAGCATGATGCAGACCAAACAAATCAATATCGCAAGCAGATGAATCAGTATTGTGACCGGCAGCTATCAACAGCCAGAAATTCYTTAATACACTCTAGTTGTTAATCTGCTGTTATCTCAACCCTTCGTGCCCCACGTTGGGCGCCAAAAAGGACTGTTGTAGTTTAGCCCCAGCCAGCAACTAAACACCACACAGCCGCTCGCTCACCCCCCACTCCGGTAGGATGGGGGAGAGGATCGGGAGGGCACACGGAGGAAAACCTGCGGCTTGAGATAAAACAAGTTTAATAATGGAAATAAAACAAAGTAGAACAGTGATAATAACAATGATAACAACAATAACAGAATATACAAAACAGGCGATACACAATGCAACTGCTCACCCCCACGTGTTCCAAACAAACCGCCCGAACCCACTGAACCGCGCGCCCCCCYGAAGGAACCGCCCCTGGCTTTTAAGCTGGGCATGATGTCACATGGTATAGAATACCCCATTGGCCAGCTGGGTCAACCGCCCCGGCTATGCTCCCCCCMAGCTCCCCCTGCACCTCGAAGGGCAGGGGAGGCTGTCAGTGCAAGCACCACCCAGCAACAACCAAAGCATCAATGGGCCATCAACGTTCCTTTCATTACCAAACCCAAACACAGCACCCCCTCCAGCTACAGGGAAGGGAGTTAACTCTGTCCCAGACAGAACCAGGACAACTGAGAAGGCTGGAGATGCACAAGAAGCTGGGAGGGGGCACAGCCAGGGCAACTGACCCAAATTGGCCAACAGGATATTCCATACCATATGACGTCATGCTCAGTATATAAACTAGGGGAAAGCTAGCTGGGGGGCCACTCCTCAGGGACTGGCTGGGCATCCCCCCATCCCATTGCGGGGGGCGAGGGTGAGCAAGCGGCTGTGTGGGGCTTCGCTGCCTGCTGGGTTAAACCACAACAGTTAATCATGTAAGTAGTCTTACAAGCAACTCGGGCTTCTTGCAGTGTCGCTGTTAGAGTATGCCTGAGCTCTGCTCGGTGCAGCCACTACTCTGGTGTAAGAGTACTGCAAAGCCAACAATTCTTTTGTCAGGAGCAGCTGTAATATTTAGCTTAATTGGAAAGAGAGTGGGCATGAAGGAAAATCTGTATTCTTAGTACCGAACTAGGAAATAATATTCTTCATGGTTTAAATGTACTATTAATAAATAACAGTTGTTTTCTTGGAAAAAAAGATGTTAGACAAACTCTAAGACATTTCAAAGATGTGTGCATTTCAGCCAAGCCAATTAAACTTTTCCTCCTTCAAATCTTCATATAAGATCAGCTATCTTGATCTTGCATCACACCAATCTTAATTATAAGTATTTTAGATAGGACCCATATTTTTCCTGGTAATTTCATTATTAGGTATCCATCTCCATCAAGTTGGAGATGATTACAAGCTTGTGGAAGGTAGCAGGAAGAAGCAGATAGAAGTTACAGTGCAAAGCGCTGTATGTGTCTAGTAGGATATGTTACCTTCAGATAGGAATAATCTTTGGAGCTATCTCCTGGAGATTTCCAGAGGTCTGTAGGTGCCTAGTGTGGCACTTAGGCAAAATCAAAGCATATAAATCAATCATTTGCAAAATCTATCAGGTGCTGGTATTTTGATTTTGAAAGTTCCCTGGGTGTTTAAGCTTAGGCTTCTGCATGTGTGCCATTGGTATAGCTAGAAAGACTAGCTCTTTTCAGTATCATGAAAACATGCCTAATTAATACCAACAGTATATCTCCTCTTTCCCCAGTTATAAAATACATTCTTTATTTAGGAGTGCTCCTGACCCAAAGTAATTTCTTATCGTATCTTTAAAGTTTGCAGATCAAACTTTGGGTCCTATATGCAAAAGTGTAACAATAATAGGTAGAGCACAATTCTCCTCCCTCACACACCAGACTCCTTGGGCTCTTTCTGTGGCAGCCCCAGCTGCCTCGCTAGCCCGTCGCTGGAGATTTCTTCTTTCTGGGCAGCATTAACAGCAAGAGCTGCAGAAGGAGCTTGATCCATATCCGTATCCATCTGCTGAGTCTCTGTTGCCCTGCCTTCGCTGCAGCTCTTTCTCCACCTTGCACAGTGGAACAAAAATAACTCTGGGGATCCAAAGTCCACAAAACTTCTGGACAAGTGGAAACTGAAATTTATTATCCAGGCCCAAACCTAATTAATATCTCTTCCTCTTCAAGAGTGTGTGAGATTTGCTTTGTCAGCCAACAAAAGCTCTTTGTTTCATTGGTATTTCAGTGGTTGTTATTTTAATTGAAGCTCTGTTACATATTCTGTATCAGTAGGTCCTAGTTCATCTCATATTTATAATCTTGTTTAAATAAAACCAAGGTTAACAGGGTACTGATAGAGATTTTCCAAGGATTTTAGGAACATAAGGTATCCAATGACTCAAGTGTTTTGTCTCTAATAATGCCTCCTTTATTTTTAAGTAACCTTATTTATCTTAGCAGCTTGCCCATGTTTTTTGCTCTTCTTTTCTGTACGCCAGCTGTATACAAAACAAAAATGGTTGAAAGTTGGTATGTCATGATAATAAAACTGAAATACATTATTGCAAGCTCATTCATTCATGGGTATTTTATGTGGTATCATGGTCACCTGTTTGGCAAATGTCTAGATTCAGAGTTGAGAGAGTTCCTGCATTAAAACAGTATTCCTCTGCATTAAAACAGTCTTCAGTGATTTGCTGAGAAAAAACAGATTTAGCTGAATGGATCTATGCGTTTGTGACCAAGTCACAGATTGTAGCATAAAACTTACAGAAAATCTTTTGGAAATTAAAAAAAACAACAATTATTACCTGYAATAATACATTCCATTTTTTTGACAGAACATTTTTCAGCCCTGTGCTTTAGGCAGCAGTCGTCTTTTCTGTTGTGGGAAGGGCTGAAGGTTGGCACTTAACAGCATGGAATTCTCTGCTGCTGAGATTCACTTTTTCATGGCATTTTTATGCTATGATCAGTCTCAGTTATGAGTTTCAAGTCTGCTTTTACCTACATCTACTTTCTAGAAGTCTTTCCTAAGTTATTTTCTAGCTAATTTTCCTCATAGCTTCCTTAATTTGGTCTGCTGTTTTGCTTTCAGCTTTGTGTTTGTCTATGTGGTCTTTCTTAGCCAATAGGGCATTAGAATAACGAAGACAACCTGTAGTTTCTTCCTGTTCTTACCTTGGTGATTTGCATTATCCTGTGACGGAGCAGAGGTGCTTGCTTTACTCTAAAGGAGCTCAGATTGGTGAGAGCAGACTGCCAAAYGTTTTGTGACAGAGCAAGGTTTCGGTGCTTTTGTAGAGTCACAGCAGTAAATGAAATCTTTGTTATCTCATGTTATCAAAAGTAGAATTTATTGTAAATGTGCTTTACAGTGGTGGTGTACATAAATCTGAGGGCTTCTTTTGCTGGATGTGTCGATCATTAACAGAACAGTATGTGTGGTTAGTAGTCAGCTTACGTTTTAAGTAAGTAGTGCTTACTTTTATCTAGGGCATGTGGTTACAGCAAAGCATAAAACTGGTAAAGGTTCAAATTCAGCCATACCTCATCTCTAGCTGCAAAAATGACATCTGGGATTTTATATTTTATACGTACAGTAATTATTCAAAATATAAATACTCCTTTTCCTTATAGACAAATCCAGCTGCTGAAAAGCAGCTCATGCATAGAATCTGCTTAAACTAATCTTCTCTTCCTGCTTCACCCTCTTCTCTTGGAGTCAGTCCACTCAGGCCCTTTATTTCCTTAAAAAGAATGTAAGAGGCTTGTCCTCACCCTTGAGGACTATACAGTCTTGCTGCAGTTGCTCATACAACTCCTCCCTAACCTGTGGCTCCAATCCCCCTCTTTTGTGCTATCATGTGTCAAGGTTATTGTTCTGTGCCTATTTTTATCAAATACGTTTAGGTCAACGTAAACTTTGTTTTTCCTCTTTCCTTCCTCGGTATAAAAAATACTTGAGGGACAAGTTAGCACTTGATCTGGCTGGGACAGGCAGTAAAGGCTTGAACTTATATCTGAGTTTTGTGGTATTCAGGTTTACTTCTTTCACAGAGGTTTTTATGGAAGAATCAGTCTCCCCATTCTTGGCTTCCAAGAATACTTTTATTATTGAATTACTTATTACTTCTAGAAGTTCTTCCAAACTCTTTCCGAATTTGTGATTTTCTGCTTGATCCTTAGCTTATAAGGCATTAGCCATAGCAATGCATCTGAAATCTGAAATTTGAAAAAAAACATGTAAAAATGCAATGTTATACAAATTATTTTTATCAGTAGCTTGTTTAAGAATATTATGTAGTGCAAAAATAGTTTGCATTAGTTCATTTTAATCCTTAAAAATCATCTAACTATACATCATCTTAAAAATAGATGAAAAAAAAGGTAGTAAAACAAATAATTTTCTAAAGGAAATGTTATGTTTTTACTTCATCTTTCTGTTTTTTTTAAGCAGGAAGCAACATACAATATTTGCCATACAAGCTTTGATGGTGAAATAACCTTCCAAGTTGTATTTTCAACTGTATTCAATGTATTTCCCTCACTGTGTCCTCACTGAAAATGGAAATAACAGTAATTTCTGTACAGTTTATGAAGTGTGAGAGAAATTATGAAGCTATTACAAAATATGGCAGGGGAAATTATAAGTTGTTCTGACTATTTTTTTGTATTGGAATTACCTCAGTGGAGTTGAAATCAGCTGTTTACTATAAGATATGTACAATGCCTCAGCTTATTTATTTAAACAGTTCCTTATTTACCTGGACAAGGGGAAGCACCTGAAAAATTGTACCAGCTGATGCTACAAGTTCTTCTAGAGTCTTTTCAGAAAAGGTAGAGTAGACAAATGCAACCGGAGAATAGAAAGAACAAATATGTAGATACTGGCATTCAAAAATGGAGCAGGTAGATGTGTCAAGAGAGGAATCCCAAGAACCTACAAGGAGTGAAAGGAATGTTTTACATTAAGTTTCAGCTCATTTAGCTGTGGGACGAACCCCATAGCTAGCTAAGATGAAACAGTCTTGGGACAAAAAGTTGTGAATTATATTAAAGGGTCTGATATTTTCTTCTAGTTCTGTTCCTTTCAAGCCATCTGAGTAGAGGTGTTTAGACTCCCTGTGCAAAGCTGAAATGGTTTTGCATGTTGATCTGTCCAAAGAGAGGGGCTCTTCCACCCGTTGGGATGCCTTGGAGGTCAACAGTGTTCCCAGGAACATACAGCTGGAGAGCTCCAGCGTGTCAAAGCCTCACCAGCAGCCCATACGCAGGGACTATGTTACAGGGCAAGCAAAGCTGTATCAGTTCAGGACAGACAGACGTGAAGAACGCAAAAGTCCAGTGCACTGGGACCCACCTCAGCAGTCAGGTGAAGGGAGGACTCAGCCAGCACCAAGATACCCRCTTTGTACAGAATATTTTGAGTTGTTAAATACAGAATGCTTTGTGAGTGTGCAAGGTGCCAGGGATTATCTTGCCACTGCATTGAACAGCATGTCTTACAAATCAGAAGAGACTAAATCAGAGCCAGATGACTTTTTTGTTCAAGTGAGATTCTAATCTCACTGATTTTAGCTTCAGGAGAGTTTTCTGTTTCATTCAAATTAGCTCTGGGATCTTAATKGTTTATTTATTAAGACAATGGGAAAACCCTAAGAATTTGCATTTGAGTTTTCATTTCTGCTGTTTATACACAAAAAGAGGGAGATTATTATTTTTATCTTCAGATCAGTTTAATAACTGAAGGTACTACTAGAGTCCTGCTGCATTATCATATTAGAATCTTTCTGAGTCTATTTCCAGACTGATTCCACATAAACAGCATGGGTTTATTTACAATAAAGGTGTTACTTTTCCTGTGATTTAGAATATGTTCTGAGTCAGAGTGCAACTTTTTTAGGTTTTCTCAAGTATTCACAAGCTACTTATATCATAGACGCATGTTGCATGAGAAAAAGGGCGTTGCACTCCCCTTACAAGTAAAAGAATCCATCAACATCAGCAAAACTCGCAAGGCTTGTACCACATTAGCACAAGCAAAACCAAAAAAAAATCATATAAGAATCTCAAAACCTTATTGTATTTTCTGTTGCTGAGTAAAGGCAAGATGCTGCTTTTTGTCTACACATAAAACTTCTTTGTATTCCTCCTTSAGGAAGTAGCTTCGGTCTCTTGCCATAGTAAAGAGAAGAGTGTATGTGTCCCAGGGCCATAGGTAGGTATCTTGAGCCTTAGGATCTTAGGGACTAAGAACAATTATAATTAGTTATTGATATAACTGCATTCACTTCAACAGTTTTAAACCTAAACATTTGATGTCTAGTGATTTTATTTAACAGGCAAACAATCTTTCTCTAATAGGCTCCATTTTTCCAATGCAGGTCAGTTTAGTGAAATGCTAATGCTACCCAGTAAATTGTCTTTTATTCCTCAGCTGTAGGTTTAAATGGGCACTGGCAGAATATCTTTATCTGCGGGGAAGGGGACAGTGGCGTTAAAAGGAATGGACTAGACCTGGGAACATGCAGCTCTTACGAAAATGACAATGAAAAATTAATTCCCACCTATACTAATCTTTTTTGTCTGAAACAATAGGCAGCTGCATCAAGCTAAGCTCTTTCTAATCTTGCCAATTTCAAGAAGTACTTTTTCCCTAAGTATGAAATGTTCTTGAGCAATTTCTTTCGCACACAAAGTTTGAATAGGTTTTGTTCTGGCAGTGAGTTTGCATTTTTTTGTGTGCGCTTATTCTTGTGTAATTTTTGGAGTGTTCGTCCCCAACTGGCTAAGGAAGGATGATAATGTTATACCAGTCAAAATGTAAAGTCCTTTTCTGAGCCTATAATGAAATCCCTAATTTCAAGGCTGTTTCATTAATAGCCATTTCTCCTGAGAATATGAGAGCCCACAGGCTGGTTCACATTCTTTGCTGAACTCCTGCTACTGTTTAACCTACCTCCCTGCTGAGACGACCTGGTTTATCTGAAGCAAAGTAGGTTTCTAACTGCATCCATACACACAAGATATGAAGAGAGGGATGATCAAAATGCACAATGTAACAAGGCTAATGCTCGAGTGTCAAAATATGACTTGGTAATTATCTCACACATATCTATGTTTAATATTCTGGTGTTTTTTTAGATCTGTTCACTGTCACAGTTGGCAGTTCTATGGGAGCTGATGAGATTTATTTTATATAATTCATTCCAGAAAAATTAATCAAAATATTTGTTTCAAGTTGAGACTGCTATGAAGAAACAGCAGTAGCTCACTAGGGTCCATTTTCATGATCTATTTGAATTTTGTTTCCTTTTGTAGAAATGTGCATGTTCATATTAAGCTGCTGCTGACATACCCTTTTTTATGTAGAACAAGTACACTTTTCTTTTTCCTTGACTGTTGGTACTCAGCCAATGTGACTGAAGGAACTGCGGTCTTTGTTTTACACTGTTTTCATTTGCTTCTAGGAGGGAGAAAGGGCCACAGGCATCACAGAATGAATATGCAGTTACTGCCTCAGAAGGTCAGCCTAAAATTCAGATAAGTGCTCCAAGAGAATAGAAGTTTTGGATTACAACCACAGAGTGACAATAAGACAGTAGAGCTATAAACAGAAAGGAAAATATGGGCCTGCATTTTCCTGATGGCAGTCTTCCAGTACCTGCAGGGAAGTTATTGAGAAGATGAAGGCAGGCTCTTGCTGCAGTGCATGGTAGGAGGACAAAAGACGACAGACATATTGAAACACGAGAGGTTCTAACTGAATATAGGGTAGTATTTGTTCACCCTAAGGACAGTCAAGCGGTGGAATGTGTTGCCCCAGAGAGGCTGTGCAGTATCCGTCCTTGGAGATTTTCAAGCTATGAATGGACAAGCTCAGAGCAAGCCAGTCTGGTCTCATAGGTGACTGCTTTCAGCAGAGGATGGATTACAGGTCCCCAAAGCTCCCTTCCAACCTGAATTATTCTTTGATTCTGTGTTTCTAAGCTGGTCTGCTTAACCTTAATAGGTCCCATGAAATTTAGGTGACCCTGCTGGGTCTTTCTACTGCTGTTGTTTTCCATTTTTAGTGCATTTCTTACAATCTGCTTCCATACAGACACATTGTCTCTTTCTGTGTGCAACATTTCCTGAATATAATGATTCCTGTGTGCATGTCTGTGCTGGTTTTGGCTGCGATAGAGTTAATTTTCTTCATAGCAGCTAGTGTGGGGCTGTTTTGGATTTGTGCCTAAAAGAGTGTTGATAATAGAAATGTTTTCATTATTGCTGAGCAGTGCTTACAGAGAGTCAAGGCCTTTTCTGCTCCTCACCCCACCCCACCAGYGAGTAGGCTGGGGGTGCACAAGAAGYWGGGAGGGGACACAGCTGAGACAGCTGACCCCAACTGACCAAAGGGATATCCCATACCATATGATGTCATGCTCAGCACGTAAAGCTGGGGCAAGAAGAAGGACGGGGGGGACGTTCGGAGTGATGGCGTTTGTCCCCCCAAGTAACCGTTACGCATGATGGAGCCCTGCTTTCCTGGGGATGGCTGAACACCTGCCYRCCSATGGGAAGGAGTGAATGGATTCTTTGTTTTGCTTTGCTTGTGTGCGCGGCTTTTGCTTTACTTATTTAAACTGTCTTTATCTCAATCCAGGAGTTTTCTCACTTTTACCCTTCCGATTCTCTCCCCCATCCCACTGCGGGGGAGTGAGTAAGTGGCTGTGTGGGGCTTAGTTGCCGGCTGGGGTTAAACCATGACATTGTCCCATACAGTTACCTCTGCTTTTCAGATTCTTAATTAGCAGTGCCCCCCAAAAGAAGTAAAACTTCAGTAGCTTGTACTTAACTGGTCTTTTTAGTCTTGGCAATAAGATTTACCTGCCACATCTAGCTCAGTGTAATTAACACATGCATTGTGGGTGTGGATATGTGGATACCATGGTTCCTAACCATAAACCTTGTGGATTTGTTTACTACATATGAGGTAGCGCCAAACAGCATTTCATGGAGTTCTAAGCAAACATTTTTTTGGTTTTCAATGTTTTTTTGGAAAACATTGGTTTTCCATTTTCCTAACTTAAATAGCTGTAATCTAGAGTTAAAGTCAACTAGCTTTTTTGGCTTTCTTACTTGTGTTCAGGCAAATACCATTGATTTGTTCTTCAAGACTATTTTTAAAACATTTGTTTTGAATGAGAAGTTAAACAAACATATGCTTCTGCATTTCTAATTCAACAAACAGAGATAGTGGCTAATTTCAGTCTCCAAGGATGGTGACTCCACAAGCTCTCCTACCCAAACTTTCACTATTTAATACGCAGCTTGTGAATTATCAATTAAATTGCTGAGCAATTGATTTCTTTCTAAAAAAATTGCAAAAGGCAAGTTGCTTTGTGCCTTTTGCCCTACAACTGTCTCCTCTTCTTTCTCAGCCTCCCCTTCCTTCTGCGTGTGCGCGTGTACAGACACACACACGACAGGAGACAGAAGTTTTCCTTTTATCTCTGTCTTCCATAATTCTCCTGACTACTACAGCATGTCTTCTCTCTTCTTTCTCTGCAGGGGTCTACTCTTGATCCTCTTGCATTCTCCCTCCACATCTTATTCTGCATCTCATCTGAATCTCATCTGAATCGACAACTCCGTCTATCTTCTCTGTGGTGATTACCCACAAATCTACATCTCCAAATCTTTCCTTTTGCCTTTTGTCCAAACAAAAATATTGGCCTGTCTCTCTGACATTTCTTTGTGAGTTTGTCATCAGCAAAGCAAGCTAGGCCAGGCTCGAGGACAGTTCCTGATCAGTCACCCAAAAACTTTTTCCTCACGTTCTTCCGAACTACTGTAGAAGACTGAACCACCCTGCCAGTTAGGTAGCAAATCACTTTTCACATCTGAATTCAGATCCAGGCTGTATTGCACATTCCTTTTGTTGCTATTCTTCCTGCCCACCAAATCTCTTCATGTATTTTGCAGCATCCATTTTAAGCATCCACTGTACAATAAACAGAAAATTTGGGCAAGGAGCAAGCAAACCACATTCTTTCCCAACAAAGTACTCTAAACACTAAGCTATAGTCACATTCTGCCCTCGTTATCTTTTTTCTGTCCCTGTAACTCTTGCATTCATAGCCAGAATGGAAACAAGAAGGGCAGAGAACAATTCTAGCCCAGATTATTCTATGCCATAAGAAATAAAAGATTTGGGATTGAATTTCTCTAGGATGAGATGAGAATTTAACTTATGCCTCCTGGTTTCTAGGCAAATGACCAAACAGGTCTATTTTTATCCAAGTGAGGCAATAATTCATAGTCCACACGTTTTTTAAAAGCCTATGCCCTGTTTGTTCAGGTGGCAACCCATAAAAGAGAACTGCATGCTCAGAGTGAACAGAAACACTGTTACAGACTTACCAGAAAAATAAAGTTAAAATTGCTCTAAAATTACAAAATAATCATTGGAGGTTTTGATACGTGAAACTGGTCTCGGTTTACTAAGGAAGTGAGGCTAACTGGTCTCACAATCTATAGGCCCCATTCCTTCCAATATTGTATTATCCTGTTGCCCAGTATAAATCATAATTAAAAGAGGGTAGAATTCCAAAGGTAATAGAAGCATACAATTTTTCTGAAAATTGTCAAAAGAATGGAAAAGAGAGACCCTAATTAGYGTTCCTCCTCATGTGGAAGGAAAATTGTGCAGAATTTACTTAACATTGCGTTCCATTTGGCAAAAGCCCATTATACCGTCAGCATATGCATGCTGGCCATTCAAGCCACCTCGTGTAGAAGCAACCCTATCGGCATAAATTTGTTTCCAACCCAGCCATAGCCTTTCAGTCTCTTAGCCAATGGAGTATCATAGAGGATGTCAGGAAGGAGGAAGCAGGTATTACAGTGGCAAGGTGAAACAAATTCTTAGAAAATCAAGCTTTATTAGTTCCACAGCTCATGGAAAAACACGTTTTTTTTCCAGGCTGGTCTCAGCTTTAATCATGTGTTATTGCCATGTTTTAGAACTTAACACCTGTTGACTCCGTATTGCAAAACTGTTCGAAAGAGCTTTTGTTCTCACAAAATTGCAGACTTACTATATTCAGGGGCACAAAGTGTTAGCAGTGGCCAAGAAATGTTTGATGCACCTGAGGGTATAAGGGATAAGCAATGTCTCTAAGCCACTCATCACATTCTGGCACCATCAACATAGGTCAATACCACTGTGTAGAATGGAACTATTTGAAAATAATTTTGTTTCATACCAGCTGTCTGTGATTCAAATCTCATCTCCTGTCTTGAGAAGAAGGATGGTAGATAAATCATTACAAAACCCAAGATGAATATTCTCTTCCTGTGTGCTGCCATAGTCATAATTGGCACAGAGCCCATCTCCTCAACTCACAACGTCCTTAGGTACTCCATCCAGAGACTTCATAACCCAGTACTACTTTCATCATATAAGTAGGAGGCTTTGCTGGGTTTTAATGTCAAATATAGTTGTATAAGTAAAGCTGCAGGAAAAACACAGACCTGCATATTTTGTAGATGCTAAAAAGAACAAAGACTCGTGTTCCTCAGTAATGAGAAGTGAGCTGTCACTCTGAGGTTTTTGTAAAGTGATAAACATTAAAATGTTCTGAGATGTAATTTCAGTGCAATCACTGAAAATGTCACTCAAATAGAAATGTCAGGCATATAATTCTTGTTAGGGGTTACCAACCTGCATGCTAGTGGAGGGAGAGAAAAAATTATCAGGCATTGACAAAGCTTTTATTTTCCATGCAGTTAGCCAAACACAAACAGATGAACTTTCCGAAGAACGACAGTTTGTTCCCAGGTTGAGAGTTTATATGACTTATTTAATGGTTTGGCTGTAAAGTCAAAAATAACGTGGTTTGTAAAGGAATTTTGTTATTGGCTGCTGCTTTTGTTATGAACACAGTTCCTTTAAAAGAGGAGTCAGATTTTGACTAATGGAAAAATATCATATAAAAGAAAATAAAAAGAGATTCAGGATTAGAACCAGTATTTCCTGAACCTCAGTGCCAGTTCTTATACATATTCACCAGTGGAAAATGAGTATAGCGGAGCTCTAATGCAAAGTTCTTCTCAGAGCTGGGCTCATAATCTCTCCCTTTCTCAATGAATGGAATTAGTTATATATTTTAGCTTTGTATTTCAAATGTTGTCCTGAAGGATTAGATAGTCTTAAGTTCAAAGCACCTGGAGTGTTGTGTCCAGTTCAGGGTTTCCTAGTGGAAAAAAGACGTGGGCATACCGGAGCGAGTCCACCAAAGGACCACTAAGATAATTAAGGGACTGGAGCATCTCTCGCATGAGGAGAGGCTGAGAAAGCTGGGACTGTTCAGCCAAGACAAGAGAAGGCTCAGGGGAATCTCATCAATGGGTGTAAATACCTGATGGGGGAAGTAAAGAAGATGGAGCCAGGCTTTTCTCAGTGACATCCAGGGGAAGGACAAGAAGCAAAGAGCACAAACTGAAGTATAGGAAAATCCCCTTAAACATAAGAAAAAACTTGTTTACTATGAGGACACTCAAACAGTGGAAAGGGTTGCCCAGAGAGGTTGTTGAATTGCTGTCCTTGGAGATACTCAAAACCCAACTGGATATGACTCTGCGCAGCCTGCTCTGGTTGACCCTGCTTTGAGCAGTGGGGTGGAACTAGACAATCTCTGAAGGTCTTCCAACCTCATCCATTCTGTGATTCTTTAAAATGTTTACTAAAATTCCTGCCACTTGGATTTTTTTTTCATTATTTACAAAGAAATCGCTGCTAGAAGTAATGCTCATGAATAGTCTCTTCAATCTAAAGTCCTCAAAGTATCTTGGAAACATTAATTTCAATCAACATGGAAATTTTAAGTGTAGTTAAAAAGATACATATCTCAGTGAGATTTAGTGTCTGCCCATTTTGCAGGTGGGAAAGACATGTCCAAGATGCCAGAGACTAAGCTATTAGCAAGGATGGGAGCAGAACTCTGGAGCAGAGTTCTAATTTTCCCTCTTCATCAGCAGAACAAGCACTTGCTTTTTGATACTCACTTCTGCCTTCCCCACTTCTTGGATGGGACCTGGAAGGTTTGGTGTCCTCCATAATTCTCTGCCCTTGAAATTTTTTTTCCTTCTCTTATCCACAGATTTGTACTCCAGAACCTATGCTTTCACTGAGGAAAGTAAAAATAGTATAGAATCATAGAATAGAAACATAGAATCAAAGAATCATTAAGGTTGGAAAAGACCTCTAAGATCATCAAGTCCAACCTTCAACCCAACACTACCATGCCCACTAAACCGTGTCCTGAAGTACCACTTCTACACGTTTTTTGAGCGCCTCCAGTGATGGTGACTCCACCACTTCACCTGGAAGCCTGTTCCAATGCTTGACAACTGTTTTGGTGAAGAAATTTTTCCTAACATCCAGTCTAAACCTACACTGGCGCAACTTGAAGCCATTTCGTCTTGTCCTATCGCTAGTTCCTTGGGARAAGAGACCAACACCCACCTCGCTACAGCCTCCTTTCAGGTAGTTGTAGAGAACGATAAGGTCTCCCCTCAACCTCSTCTTCTCCAGGCTAAACAACCCCAGCTCTCTCAGCCACTCCTCATAAGACCTGTTCTCCAGACCCTTCACCAGCCTCGTTGCCCTTCTCTGGACACGCTCCAGCACCTCAATGTCCTTCTTGTAGTGAGGGGCCCAAAACTGAACACAGTATTGGAGGTGCGGCCTCACCAGTGCCGAGTACAGGGGCACGATCACCTCCCTGCTCCTGCTG
>JASVER010000077.1:1816920-1959540 GCA_030449065.1 Oceanodroma leucorhoa
GGCTGGGCCCGATCCCCTGGTTGTCCTGCACCTGCCTTGTGAGCGCCCTCAAGATGAACCGCTCCATGATCTTCCCCGGTACCAAGGTCAGGCTGACAGGCCTGTAGTTCCCCGGACCCTCCTTCTGGCCCTTCTTGTAGATGGGCGTCACATTGGCAAGCCTCTGGTTGTCCAGGACCTCCCCTCTTTACCAGGACCACTGATAAATAATGGAGAGTGGCTTGGCAAGCTCCTCTGCCAGCTCCCTCAGTACTCTCAGGTGGATCCCATCCGGCCCCATAGACTTGTGAGTGTCCAGGTGGCAGAGCAGGACATTAACCACTTCCTCTTGTATTCTGCTCTCCGTCCCTGTCTTCCGGCTCAGGGAGATGAATACCTTGAGGATCACCGGTCTGACTATTAAAGACTGAGGCAAAGAAGGCATTAAGTACCTCAGCCCTTTCCTCATCCTTGGTGACAATGTTCCCCCCGGCATCCAGTAGAGGATGGAGATTCCCCTTGGCTCTCTTTTTGTCATTAATACATTTGTAAAAACATTTTTTGTTGTCTCTTATGACTGTGGCCAGATTGAGTTCTAGCTGGGCTTTTGCCGTTCTGATTGTCTCTCTGCATGACCTAACAAGATCCCTGTACTCTTCTTGAGTTGCCTGTCCCTTTTTCCAACAGTGGTAGACTCTCCTTTTTTTCCCTGAGTCCCAGCAAAAGCTCCTTGTTCATCCAGGCCAGTCGTCTTCCCCGCCAGCTCTTCTTACGGCACACGGGAACAGCCTGCTCCTGCACCTTTAAGACTTCCTCCTTGAAGAACATCCAGCCTACCTGGAACCCTTTGCCCTTCAGGACTGCCTCCCAAGGGACTCTCTCAACCAGTGTCCTGAACAGGCCAAAGTCTGCCCTCCGGAAGTCCATGGTAGCGGTTTTGATGACCACCCTCCTTACTTCACCAAGAATTGAGAATTCTATCATTTCATGGTCACTAAGCCCAAGACGGCCTCTGACCACCACATCTGCCACCAGTCCTTCTCTGTTGGTAAACAGCAGGTCAAGTGAGGCACCTCCCCTGGTAGGCTCACTTACCAGCTTCGTCAGGAAGTTATCATCTTCCACACACCCCAGGAACCTCCTCGACTGTTTCCTCTCTGCTGTGTTGTATTTCCAGCAGACATCGGGCAGATTGAATTCCCCCATGAGGACAAGGGCTAGCGATCGTGAGACTTCTGCCAGCCGCTTGTAGAATGCTTCGTCTGCCTCTTCATCCTGGCTGGGTGGTCTGTAACAGACTCCCAGCAGGATATCTGCCTCGCTGGCCTTCCTCCTAAGCACTCAACCTGATCTGGTATCTGTATGTGGTCTTACGCAGCAGCAGCAAGTCTCTAAACTAAAAGCCCAGTTTTAAAGCCTTTGAACCAACGGAGATTCCTACCAATTTCACTCACAGACAGCCTGCAGAAATCCCTCTGCTTCTAACAGTTGCCCCCTGTATTTCTGCAGAGTTTTTAAGATAATGATATTACTAGTACTAGCAGTTCTTCCTGCTGATTGTTTACATATCTAATTGTTGCATGTAGCCCATAATCTAGAGTATTTGCTCTGTCATGGTACCAAAAAGCACAAACTGTTTCCTACCCATTTTAGTTTCTAGTAATGGATTAATTTATTATAAGTATTTAATTCACTGAGTGGCAAAAATGCATTCATTCAGTGAAATAAAATTGATTTCATATCAGAGTGTATATTAGTGAATTTAATTCCATARCAAAACTGACCTTGAAAAGCTGCCTCTAAGCCTTCAGATTCCTGCAGGAAAGTGCTTGCTTCCTGAAGAGTTTGAGCAAAAATTGTGTCAAATCAGGAATCACTCCATAAAATTTTTCAAGAGTTCACATCCATTTAGCATGCAACTGTTTTAAGACTCCACTTAATATTATATATTTTACATGTAGCAATTCATATTTTGTAGGTACTATATTAAAAAAATCCTCAGATGTTACAATACTTAGGGTTAAAGAAAAATCTAAATAAAGCCGTGTGTAACTCCCATTACGTTCATCACAGAGAAGACTGAGAAATCTAGAAAAGTAAGTTCACATCACTAGGACTCTCAAAGGAGTAAAGAGGTTCATACAGACAGCATAGTAAAGGACTAAGCCCATGTGCTTGATTGCTGAGCCTTATAAAGTATGAACATATTATTCCTAGAAATTATGCTTGGTAATAACACCAAAAAATAGGTCTGTCTGGCCTGTGAAATTCTTATGAGAGTGAGTGAGTTTTAACAGGTGAAATTATCAGATGTGGAGCATGTAAAGAAAACGTGGTATTAATGATATGGAAAAATAGGATAACAAATGATTCCTGAAACACCACTGGTCTTAATAGCCTTTTTCTCAGTAGAAGACTCTTGCCTTCGCCACATAAAGGATCTTAAGACTGCTTTCTTCTTGCTTCTGCTATTTGCAGTTGTCTCATGAATACATCATTGACATCTAACAGAGCTTTAATACTATGCTCAAAGAAAATATTCACGTATATCTAGTATCACAAATGTATCTGCTCAGAATGTGATCCTGTGAAAGGAATCACAGCATTTGTTTACATTTTTGAATGTAAAGTCATTTCAAGGACAAGGTTATTCAAGATTGAGTATTAGAATGAAAAGGAATAAGCTTAAGCTAATAAATAAATAAAYTGAGAATAAATGGTCATACTTTGTATAGCAACATGGTTGTTAYTGTGCATTTGTTAATTTGGAAATTTTCTGTTTCTGTATACTGTTGTATACACTTAATTGTGAAACTATTCTAGGTATAGGCAGGTATAAAAAAAAAAGCACTCTTGCTCAAATCAGAGTTTCTGAGACCTAAAAAAGAGCCCTTGACCTTTTCCTTTCATATGCTTCTATGCATACACCAATATTTTCAAGTACCAGTTTCACCTTTCAAAGAATGAATTTTGTTTAAGCTGTTAAAGAGTTGAGCAATTAAATTAGAGTTGGAAACCGAAATAGTGGAGTAGATTTTGAAATGCAATGCACATCAACAACTTGCAGAACCAATGTTCTTTTGCACCACTGGAAGAGAAATATACCAGAAATCTCTATTAAAAAAACTGTCCTCTTGATTTTGCTTTCATATCAAAGACAAAAGAGGCTGTGAGAAGTGGCTGAATGTTACTGTGTTTATTTAACCTTCTAACAACTAAGGCATTGCCTGTCTCTTGTCTATACGGGATAACACAGCATTCTGACTGCACTTACAGCTTCTGTCGAAGGGCAGTAACATATCCATACATGAGGTTAGTGGTTGCGTGTTCAGATCTGTACGCCTGTCACTCGCAACCTGTGTGATTCTGGATGCCTGTCCTGAGTAGCTCACACTATAGTCCATAACGGAGAAATAAGGTTTGCATCTGCATGCTGCTTCGTTGGCAGTAGACATCTGAAGCAGTTCAGGAACATTGCAGAGGTGGCAAACTGAGTGTGTCCTTAATGTATGTTATTCAGCAGCATTTAACTATGAAGAAGAATTGATATGTATTATTGAACAGCTAGTAATTTTTGTACTAGTCAGCATACTTCATAGAAGGTAGCTATGTAAATGAAAAGTAAGACAGCAAATGTTTAAATGTAGCTAGGACTCTGAAAGTGAGGTAGAAATCAGTTTGAAGAAATCTGAGCAAAAATAAAGCAGAAAAACAGTATTTATAACCCAATGGACTTTTATGACTTACTTGGTCTACTTATTACTAAAATGTATGTTTACATCTAAATATTTCAAAATGCCCCAATTACCCATTCATATAGTTTGCAACTAATTTGCYTTCTTAAGGTCCCATTGCTATTTGTGCTGCTTTGAAAGACCACCTCAAGGCAACCCTCAAAACCAGTTCGTCATCCAGATGATAGCAACTTTGCAAGCTGAGTCCCCTACGCTCTCTGAGCTGCACCTGGGACAAAACTCCAGAGAGGACAAAGGAAAGGTGCCTCTTTCACCCACTGCCATGGCTGGTTCTTAGAGCCCTAGTAGTTTCTGTGTGCTTGAGCTGCTTCACAGCTGCTTTATTCTGTGTGCTGGTGATAGCCACCCAAGACTGTTATACTGGCAGCCTTGTCAGAGGTGTAACCATCCTTTTCTCATTCACTCTGAAGGATGCACAAATTTCAAGTGGAAGAAGACCTTAAGGGAGACAGAGAGCTGACTGTTCCGGTTCAAGGTTCCTACCATGACAGTTAAACAATCAATCTGAATTGGATTTGGAAGTCTGGTGCCAGTATCTATTAGACAGTGTCAGATCATATATTCAACATACTGTCAGTGGAGCAACTCAAGGATTAAATTAAAAGAGTAATTTAAAACATGTTGTTTTATTCTTCAGTGATTTTTCCATTTGAATTATATAAAATATGCTGCTAGGGTGTGCAGCCAAGAAGATGCAGGCATATGGCCATAGAAGGCATCACTGAAAAGGCAATTTGAAAAGATGCAGGTATAATGACTGAAGGTGTGGATCCAAGTTTCAATAAAAATTACTTTTATATCAGGTGAAAAGGTCAGGCTTTATGTAAGCAAGGACTTAAAAACCTGTGTGGTTATTACCTAAAGTAAAACCCAGAGTTATGGCATTTTTTCCTCATGCCATTTCATAAATGTCAGCATAAGGTTTTTATTTCAGAGCTTGTGGAGGAAATATTGTGGATTAAATGCAAAATGAATGTTTTTACCATTTGAAATATGATTGGGTCACTGGGTGCCTACCAAAAATTACTAATTACAGTTGATAGTAATGGGATATAAAACAAAATGTGTTGATGTTAATTTTAGAGGCTGATAGTTGATTTCTAGTGATCTAAATTACCATGCTTAAAATTATTTCAGCTGTTAGTAAAATTTACCAGTTTGCTTCAATTTACCATGAAGTCCACCATACAGAGGGCAAGTATGAAGGTTCCTGATGCTTATGCCTTTTCTTAGATTCCTTGTAAATATCAAATACTTCTAAAAGAAATGTCATTGATATTTCAGATTTATAACCTTCATATTTTCTTTTTTTTGACAGTTTTGTGAGATAGCTTTGATTAAAACATGCAGATCTGACATTTCAGATGCTTGGGCATAAAAAGTCATCTTTGTCTACCTGCAGTTATCAAAACTTTTGAATTTTCATCAGAGTTTTCTTTTAGGTGAAAATCAGATGGTTTTACTTGCAAGCAGTTCTGAATTGACCACCAAATAACAGGAATGTACTGAAGAGAAGCTTTAAAATAGATTTTTGCACTAGTACAGAACATATTTTTTGTTCCTTGAAATCTTTTCTTCTCCAAATTCTGTTTAGTAGCTATTTCTTCACTATTTAACCAAGAAGCAAGCAAACGCCACAGAGGAGTAGGGAGAACTGAAACATTCATGTTAAATTTAGTTGGATATATTTGGTGTTACAGCAGAGGTAAGGGAGAGGCATTCTTATGTCCTTAGTTTGTTAAAACTAAACACTTTCCACAGTCCGAAACCTAATATCCTATATTTAGTTAATCTTTATTCGTGAAGCCATTTGTTTGCCTTTGCTGCACAATGAAGAGTTCTCTTTGCAAAATGAATTTCTTCAAGTCGTTTCTTGACACGTTTTATTTACTGTGTCAGAGGTGCAAATATTACCTGTTAGAAACTCATACATCAGTAGGAGACACAATACTGTCCTTGCAGTTCCTAAGGAACAGAGCAAGTGAGTTAATGAATGAATGGGTTAATGAATGAATACATTAATAAATTTACCTTTAACCTCCAGAGATTGCAGTGTAAGTCTTTATTCTGTAAACAAGTACATAAAAGTCTTGCAGTCCGCAACCTCAGGGTCATTTCCTTATACTGCAAAACAAATGAAAAATCCAAAACATGATACACCATGACTGAGAATCTCCAAGGAACAGCAGCCTGGGATGAAGATGGGGGTAGATCAGGTTAGTGCTATACTTCATTCAGTTTATATATTAATTGTGAACAAATTAGAAGGGAAATTCATACTCCTGATCAAAGGGTGAATTCAGTTCCTTCAGAATGCGTATTGCAGCTTTTAGGAGCTTTAATATTCCTCCACTGCAAAACTGTAATTAAACAAAGATATTTTTGCTGGAAGATGAGCATCTATGTGGAACTTAACAGGGTTGTGATACAGCAACATTGATATTGTTACTGAATTGGCATGTAGAAAGTTCAGAGTAGTGTGAACGTTTAACTTTCTGTAATGAGACACGCCTCATAAGGAAGCTGTGTGGTTTTTACCGACATTAGAGGTTAATGGCACCTGTGTAAACACGTGTAGAAAATAATCTGTTTCTAAGATGTGTTAAACACTAGTCTACTCAGGAATTAGGTACTGGATGAGATCTACAAAATGCCACCAAGATCAGAGCTAGGCGTGATAAAAATACTTCTCTGCATATCCACATATTTATGTATTAAAGGGAGAGTATAATGCTTTAGATTAGAAGTGCCAAAAGATTAATTATTTTAAGCTCAAGAAAGTGAAGGTTGAAGGTTAAATATTGTTTTATTCCCATTATTGTCAGCAATTTCTCTCAAATAATAGTAAGAAAAGGTTTTTCCCTCAGTTTGAGATTGCCAGGATAACATTGTTTCGTTCGTTTAGCTAACCAGTGTGCCACTTGATCTGTATATGGCATCAGTGGTAGCCTTTAGCATGCAACCACAAAGCTCTTTTATCAACAAGTTTGAAGCTCGGGGAATATGTTGAGAAATGTTCATGTTCACAATTAATAGGCCATTGAGTGTTTATAGCAGTTTGATTGGAGTAATAATTTTTGGTAATTGTGTTCTTTTAAGCACTTAAGCAATTCAAGTGTAAATGTACAACATGTACTCAGAAAAAGACAAAGAAACAGCTACTTTTATGACCTCATACTGAGGACCTCCTGAAAAAGAGAACACTGAAACAGAAAACAATTATTTGTCCAATAGTTTTCTCTGCTCCCAGTGATATTGTTAATTACTGAGCATATTTGCGATTGAACAAGAACATTTATTCCCCTGCAGCCAAGTTGTTTCTGTTACAGTCTTATCACAGTCATAAAGCTTTGAAGAGACACTCCAGACACAGACTAGCCAAAATGCACCGTCTCAGTGAGAGGGAATAAAGAAACTATGCTAGAGCTAAGGGCACAACTTTCTTCAGCATTACCCTACTGATGCTTGCAGGCACTAGGATCCAGAAGATGCTTCTCCTCCACCCAACCCCATCGCCTGTGTTCACCAAGAAAAGGCTATTTGGGGATGACATCCAGTGGATGGAGCTCTGAAACTCAAAGGGGATAGTGGAATACATTCAAAATTACAACTTTATCCGACCCTTTACTGCCCAGCGCCAACAGATTATTTGTTCTTCCCCCTTCTGTGTCCTTCCTCATTCTCTCTTTCCCTCAGATTCACTCCGTAAACCTTTCACACTTTTCTCTGTTAACTGTGTTCCCTTTACTAGTTTCAGAGTCCTGTTCCTTTGCTTCCTGTAAAGTTCTAGTAATTTTAGTTTCTCCGCAATAAAATTCCTCACCTCTACACAAGCATCTTCCCCCAGAAATGTCAAAATAGCAAGACATTTTGTGTCATTGCATTGCTCATTGAAATTCTGTGTATAATTGAAGATTATCAGAAATTTCTCATCACAACATGTTTTCATTGGGAAAAAAAGTTATAATAAAACTGCAATTATTTGCTTAGATTTCAGAAAAAGTCCTACTGGAAAATTCCAAAACAAAATGCTTTATGTTGATATTTGGTGGTATTTGTTCATTTTGGAATTTGCATGCATTAGCTTTGGTTGAAAAAGAATTTGTGACATTCTGAAATTACATTCTGAAGTGAATTTTCTAAAACTGATTCTTCCTAGACAGTTTGCAGTTTATGGGATATCTTGAAAATATTTTGCGATGAGAGTAATCTTCAGTTTCAAATGAAAAATATTCAAGTTTTGACCTGCTTGTTATATCCCTTTCTTCCACTCGGTATTAATTGGTTATTTACATTTTCAGTTCTTAAGAGCAGGAACTCTTCTTTGTACAGTACCTAAGACAGTGGGATTCTATCTTTGTTCTCAGGACTATCATAATAAATATGATTTGAATAATGATTATTTGATGCAGAAAACTTTGGTGAGAGTCATTGTTCTGGTTAATGCAGGAGGTAAGGTCAATTCTATCGTGATCCTTTCCAATCACTGATATGAACAAGCCAAAGCTTATGGCACTATTGTAGCTTTGGTAAAAAACACGTTTTATGTCAGTCATATTATGTAGGGATGCGTCACCAGTTCATGATATCACTTCCTGATGAAAGCAGTCATGAAAGCAGACTAAAACTTGCTGGTAGGGTAGAACTGTATGTTTTGATGTGGTACTAAGTAGCAGGAATCAGAAATAGTAGAGAAAAGTTTRTTTCTATTTAGTGATCATAACCATACATTTTCTCTTAGAACCAGGCTTCCTTTTAAATGTGGAACAATTGCGTAATTTTTAAAATGTCTCTGTGAAGTGATCTAGGCAGCCTGTATTTTGGGAGAATTCTTCTATTTAGCAAATCTTGAGTCAAACTGTGTTCCCAGCATGCACACTGACAACCAGATTTCTGTCCTCTCTAAACCAGGGAACACTTACTGAGCTCCACCTTTAAACTACATTTCACCTTATGTCATAGTTGAGTAACTTCACTGCAAACATTATTTCTGCCATATTCAGTTGTATGTTATCTATGCCATTATATATATGTATATAAAAAAGAAACTGTTTATTGTCGTCAATTATATCTGATCCTCTGTAATGGCATGATGTCTAGCTGCCAAATAATCTCATGGTATTTTTATTGTTCTCATTAGTTTTACTGAAATGGAGCCAAACAAAAGAATATCCTGGTAACTGAGTAATACAGCTTTCCACCCGGTCTCCAGGCAATACAGACCGTTCTTAATGTTAGTTGTGAAAATATTCTACTTTGTTTCAAATTGTTTAAAAAGAGAAGATTTTGTAAGAAATAGTATGATGAAGTCAGTCATTTCAGAGTTAGTAATTTAATGTATAAATATTTTTTCTTGCTCTGGCAGATAAGTTGCCCATTGAAGCTCATCTAAATTATTTCTTCACAGCATAGTGTATTCAGATGGGATGATAAAGAACAATTAGTTAAACATAGTGGCTTTTTTTGGTAAAACATTTAATTTCAGTCTGTTAGAGGCAGCTGAATCAGGCAGCCCCATAGATGTGAGGCTGCTGTAGGTCCATATCCTCAGGTTCTGCCAAGTAGCGAAGCTGAGCAGCTGCTCCCAATGGGTGGGCACACAATAAACACACACAGAGGCCACACACATCAACGAAGACGTAACATACACATTTACACGTATATGTGTGTATTTGCACAAAAAAACATGGATCGCTCTAGTAGCTGGTGCTCAGATGACCCAATAGCTGGCCCCAGGCCCTCTGGTCTCCCCAGTTGCAGGGGAGTTGCATATGAGCCCGGAGGTTTGCAATCCCACTCCTCACTGGCTAATCCATCTGAAAGTTCACTAGCATCCAGATGTACCCACTCAGAACAGAGCACACCCAGACAGAAGATAGTTAGAAATAGGAATTAATGAGAGTATAGGGTAGATTACTATGATCAGGAACACATCTCAGTCAGACAAGCCACCAGTTTACACTTAACTGATCCCTTTATTCTCCTTTTCACCTTATTTTCCCATGCTTGTTTCTCCCCAGTCCACTTTGATCCCTTCCTTTCCTCCCCAAATTCTTTCCCTCTGCATTCCCTAATGAGTGCTATACCTCCTCCAGTCTGTGAGGCATATGGGGAAGGGGGTTTGTTTGGCTGGCTCCTCCTGGTGGGTTCCACACAAGGGACAATGGTCTGACTGTGCTTTGGTAGTCTTAGGTGTAGCTGATTCCCTCCACCCCATTTTCACTGATTAGTCTGCTATGGTTCCTACCCTGACCCCATCAATTTTTACCTGATCCTGTCCCGACCTTTGTGTAGATGGTGATTAGCCTTTAATTGCACAGCCTAGTACAGAGTACTGGTAAATCTAAACTGCATCCTAAGTTGCCTCAAATTTTTGTGCTTTTATTGAAACAGATAAAGGAAAGAGTGTACAGTGACACAGTATTTTACCATAGTTGCTATTGCTTTCAATGTTTAAATATATTGACTTTGTATTGAGTGTCAGTGTCTGAATTAGCTAATATAGAGAGTGATCTTTTTTGCTCTTTATGTTTTAGGAATAAAGTAGTGATACTTCCAGTAATATACTAATCCTGGAATTTTTTTCTCTTGCAGATTATCAAGTGATCTGACATTCATGAAAGAGAGGAACAAAAATCTTCCTTGCACACATGAATCCTTTAGGTAGGAAACTGGACTTTATATTTCATGACTATGCCATATATAAATAGTATTTAAAATTATTATAGCAAGATAATGACTGTGGAGTTGAGCGCGGTAGTTGGTAGAGATGAACTTCCATCATATTTCTTGAGCAATTGTCAAGTTCTAATGTAAATTCTAACTTTCAAACTCTAAATTTTTACTCGTTACAGCTTATGCTTTTCTTGTCTGTAAAAGCCCCCTGTAAAAATAATAATCCTGAAATTATGACTAAACGTACAAATCACCAGGGAAGAAAATAGAATATTCAGGCACTGCGATACTGCTAGAGAAAGATTGCTATTGTTAGCTAGATCATGTTTTATTGGGAAAACAAAGACAGTAGAGGTGGTATTCGGAAAAGAAAAAAAAAATAAAAATAGTAGGAAAGGATCAGTTTTTAGCTTTTGTTACATTTCTAGTATGAGTCTGAGCAAAGTACTTGATCGTTCTCTGTCTTGGTTCCCTATCTATAAAGTAGGGATAAGGGTGCTTTATTCTTGTTGTCTTGACTTTTCTTGTCAGYTCAGTTGTTGAGAGCTTTAAAAAGAGTTTCAGGCTCAGTTCTGTAAAATCAATAGGATTTAAGTGCATTAATACTTTGATGGAGAAGTAAGCGTCTAAACTATTTTCAAGAATTTGGGGTTTCATGATTTTCCTTTTTCAAAAATGACTTAAGTCTTTCAGACTGAGAGGGCATATCTCCATGGGTGAGAGAAATTGTTCCATTCATCATCACATGTTGACTGCTAATCAAAGGAAGGACTACAAAGGGTCATTAGAARAAGGTTTGTTTAAGAGAGAAATTTAGGAAAAATACATTAGAAACCCTTATATAGGCTTTTCAGGTGAAATCTAAAAGAACTTGTAGGTCCTTCCAGTTTATGCAACACAGAAATAAATACGAAGTGCTCGGTCCCACGAAATTAACTGGATGTGTAGGTTCCCTTACATAGCCAACAGCAGGAACTAAGCATCCTCACAAAGCACTCCACAAAACCTACTGGAATCAGTCACAAGAAATTCAGATCAGAGACATGCCTGAACTCCCTATCTTCTCTGGAGCCTATACATCTCCATAAAGGCTGTACTGGGTGCCTGAGAGACTCAGAATTTGGAGACTTCCAATAAGGGCTCATTCAGAGAGGGAAAGCAGAGACCTGCACATCCACAGCTTTTAATTTGAAGTATAATCCCAACCATCACTGTCATTCAGAAACACATATAGTGTCAGCAATGGCCAAGTCTTGGCTAGGGACATATATCAATGTTGGCATTTGAGAACTCAGCATGGGAAGGCAGACTGATGCAATGTCCACAGTATAGTTGAATGTATGGCCAGTAGTATTCTGGATGGTCTAACAGACAGTCACATTCTCGCTTTATTCTATTCTTTATTTGTACTTGGTTTCATACAGCTGTAGTTCAGCCTTTCAAATGGTAATGAACTGCAGTGTTTTGAGACTCCTTAAACTGCCTCCCCCCAGGCCTGGAAGACGAACATTGTTTCTCATCATAACTAGTGGGAATGTGAATCTTGTTCAGTACAGATTGGTAAAGTACTTTCAGCTTTAGATTTCTTTGGCAGCACAAGCAAAGCTTGTGATGGACATAACGTCATTGCCAGTGGGTGCTATACAGATCCCCTTCCTGCAAGCCTGAAAACATTGCAGATAGAAAATTTTTCCATCAGTGCAGAATTGAGTAAAGACTTCTCTGTCAATCTAAAGAAATTTATCCATCAGCATAGCCAAGAAAGAGAGAGGAAATAATGTGAGAACTAGAATTCAGTTAGGACAAGGATATTTTTCTCTCAACCCTGCTCCACAGCACCTGATTTCAGTATTGGTATTTAACTTTCAGCTTTCTCTAGTAGTATTGTAAGCATAGTTTTCAAACCTACAATTTCATAATATTATTAATTGCAGAGTAGGGTTATTTTACAGGAATATCTAGCACTTCTGTCATTCTAAAACCCCAGTAATCATTTCTATTTCCATCAAGGCACACTGTTTTCTGGGGTGCAATGTGCAGCTGTTGAATACATTATAACAGCTGTGTTAAAAGGGAGAAATTCAACTATAATGTCACAATATAACAACTTTGTTGGAATTAAATAAAAACTTTCAAAAAGGAGGCATACGATCTTTTAAGTATAAGTTACTCAACCTTTGGTTTTGCATGACATTCTGGCAGATCAATGTCCACTGTGTCCCTTATAAAAGAATGCATTCAGTCCTGAAAGTGAGACATTCCCTCACAGCATCTTCAATAATGCTAGTTACCCTTCTATGAAAACATTTTCAAGTCATAGACAGGGGAGACACACTTTTGATACAGTTATGACAAAGTGTGATTATTTTTTCTATTAAAGTAAGTATTTTTAAAAAACAAGACATCTCCCCAGAAGCCTTATAAACAATATTTGAACCACAAATTCCAAATACCAGGCAACCATGGAAACATAGGCACTGGAACAAATGGAATATGGTTAATGGGTCTGCAGCCTCCTGGCCACTGCTCTGCTGCTGCTTACATTCCTTCAGAAAGCAATACAAATATCAGAATGAAACTCTTCTAAGATGCTTTTAAGCATGATCTTCAAATAAACAGTTTCTGATAATTCTTTAATAGAAAATATTTTGAAAGCATTAAATCCTGAATGTAAGATAAGACATCCAGCCATCTCATACTTCTGCATAGTTTTACAACTGTTAATAATTCAAGACATTTAACTTGAATTGAAACACTGGCCTGGAAAGCATATATTGGATCACGAAGTCCAGTCCTCAGCTATCACAAACAACCATGTCATATATTTTACATAATAGATCAGACTACCTGGGAAAACTAAATGAGRTATCTGTGTTTGGAAGACTATTCCAGAAACTCACTGCTGTGATGGGAACATCTTTCGCTAATTTTTGGAGCTAATTATGGCCATCTATTCTTGTTCCAACATTTGCTAGAGTTTACACGTTCCTGGTTTTCCTCTTTTGATGCTGATCTCCTGCTATGTTTGTAGAAGACAACCATCCTCGCATGGAGTAAAAAGCCAATTCTTTAAATCACCATCATGAGACAGCCTCTGTGTCCCCTGCTCATCTTTGTAGCTGTGCTATAAATCTATTCTAAATAAGTTAGCCTGGTTTTTTTCCCCYCAAGTATAGGTGACCAGAATTGTACATAGAGTTTAGTCCATGGCACTAATAGGTCCATATTCCTCCCCCGCATCTCTCCTGTTCTTTTTCACAGCCACATTACAGAAGTGGTTCACAATCATCTCATTTTTAAAAAACCAATGTTCCCAAGGAAAAATACTTGTTTTTAAATGCATTAATCTCATCGTATTTCTATTAATTTGGTTCTTTAGGTCTTCAGTTTCCAAAATTATCCCATTTTCCTCGCAGGATGCTCTAATACAGTTATTTCTTGATGATGCCTCTCTCTTTTGTCGTATTGACAAATTTAATTCTTTTACTCACTGTAATCAGTTTCTCTTATCTGTCAATTCTTCACACAGAAAAGATACGTCTGTAACAGTAAAAAAAATAATCATGGTACCAGTTCCCTATAGGGAAGCACAGTATGAGCTCAGTTTGAAAGTGCTGTATTTTGCAAATGTTCCGCCTATTTTTAGAAATAAYAAAATATTGTAAGTGATATCATATGTACATGAAATTGTTATTGTTTATAGTTCATTATTTCACCTTCACTTGAGAAAAATGTGTCTTGTTCTTGCATGAGCTCAATGATCTGTGCTCCACATTATGTAACACCAAGTTCTCAGCTCATTTCTGAAGTTGAATACTAACGTTTGTGCCTACTGATTGTTTACAGTCATAAATTTGCATGTGCTTACACAAAACTGGAATTTATATTTAGATGGTTTGCTCTCTGCTGACTGTATATGCACAGATTGCTGTGAGTTTAAAACTAACCCAGATGCGATTTTGCAGCCTGTAGCTCAGTTACATGTGTGAAACGTGCCTGGATATTCAGAAGTGGTACATGGAAATGTAGCCAACTGCTGTTCTTCACCACATTGTCCACAGTAAACATGTTTTAGACTCAGTTAAATTAATTGATACTTCGTTTGCCTTTGCGCTTGAAAAACATATGCTGACAGATTATAGTTTCTTGATACAGAAAATGAATTGCATAATGAAAATTGAGTCATCTGATAAACCACAAAGAATTTTTCCTCAGCAAAGAGACAGCTTGTTCCCATGCTGTGCTACACTGAATGGGTTCCAAACATACAAATACCTGTCAGATGTGCTTGGTAGCAGTGGAAAACTGAGGTAAGGAGTTTTATATTTAGATAGTAAACTGTTCTTCTTTAGTTTCAACGAGTGAGCTTGGTGACCGAGAATCTAATAGCCGACTCCAGTCACCATCTCCAAGCAGGAAGCATACTGATGGGAGAAGCAGGAGATTTGCTTGAAGTTATTCTGTCTTTTCTTCAGGCTAAGCAAACACATTTAGCAGCAACAGGGACTCCCAATCACCCTGAGCTGTAACCTGAATTCTGAGGACATCTAGTGGTGTCAGCCCACTGCAGGGACTGGGTCTTCACAGCCGGTGGCTTCCCACTCGCACCTCTGTATTTCAGCCAAGTTCTGCAACACTGCCGCTAGCCTTTACAGGTTGAAGAATGAGGGATAATTGCATCCCGTCTTGCATTTTCRCTTGATAAATTAACTGTGAAGTTACACTACTTTTTCCTTGGTTTCTTTTCTCTGATCTTGGCATTTCCACTTTACTGCAAAATCAAATGCAGTAAAAACAATGAGTTGGATGCACAGAAAGAGTAGCGTTCTTCAGCTCACATGATCCTGAATTCAACATTGCCAGTCCCAAATATTCAGAAGGCAGGAGATTGGCTCAAAAATCATAAATTTCTAAATAAATTTCGGATTTTTTCTATTTGCCTTCTGTTTTTAGGACTTTCAGAGTTCAAATATGTTGAGCTCTTCTTTGTAGCACAGGGATAAAAGTGTATTTTTTGTTACTAAAAGGCTGATTTCTCAGGTAACTTAATGAGTCTAAAAGCTAGAGCTTTAAGAAAAGCACCCAGCATCTCAAGATGCTACTGTGGTTTAACCCACGCAACTAAGCACCACACAGCCACTCGCTCACTCCCCCACAGTGGGATGGGGGAGAGAATCAGAAAAAAGCTAAAACTCATGGGTTGAGATAAAGACAATTTAATAGGACAAAAAAGGAAGAAAATAATAATAATAATGATAAAAGAATATACAAAACAAGGGATGCACAATGCAATTGCTCACCACCCGCTGATCGATGCCTGAGCAGCGGCTGCACCCCCCGGCCAACTCCCCCCAGKTTTTTTTGTTCAGCATGACATCATATTGTATGGAATATCACTCTGGCCAGTTTGAGTCAGCTGTCCCGGCTGTGTCCCCTCCCAGCTTCTTGTGCACCCTCAGCCTACTCGCTGGTGGGGTGGTGTGAGAAGCTGAAAAGTCCTTGACTTAGTGTACGCACTGCTCAGCAACAACGAAAACAACAGTGTGTTATCAACATTATTCTCATCCTAAATCCAAAACACCGTACTATGCCAGCTACGAGGAAAAAAATGAACTCTATCCCAGCCTAAACCAGAACAGATGCCAAATAAATATGCAAGATTTGTTAACGCTATGGAATTGTAATCCTAGCAATGCTAACATTCAGAGACCTTCAGGAAGACGTACTTACTACTCTGTGATGCAGGTTTTCTACTTCTGAAGTGGAACAGTAGGTGTTGCCACACCTTTTTGAGAAATACAAAGAGTCAATTAGGTACAATTCAAAATGACTTTGATCAAGCCAAGTGATACATATTACATGTTAAGCATTGTTATTGACYATTGCATGATGGCCTATTTTTCAGTGAGCCCTTGATCTGATATTTCCTCCTGAGGACAAGCAAACATCATGAAGCAGAAATTGACATCATCAACTCAAATTATTTTGCTACTTGCTCTGACTGCAGTGGGCCTGACTGGTAAGTACACTTCCTGAAACACTTGTTTTTCCTTAAAACACTTTCTTTAGAAAAGTCTGAGGCTTTACCCGATCTATCCTGACCACCACTGGAGCCTATACATATTTAAATCACTTTCTTCTAAAGTTTTGAATGGAGATTTTGAAAATGGCTTAAGTCCTCTTTTCTTTTTGTAGTATTAATTTAATGATTATGTGGTGGTGATGATGAAAGGCACTCACTCCATCCCTACACTCACTCCGTGCTTGTCACCTTCTTCGGAATTGGTATTCCAATAGTAATACTGTTGAAATACTGAATAGTAACACTGAATAGTAACACTATTGGAGATAATGGTATGGAACTTTAATGAAATAAAGGTAAGCTTAGGTTGAAAAGCCACATACTTTTCATGTCAAAATGTATGTAAAATTATGGTCTATGTTCTTGGTAGAAGTTAATGACAAGTATCATAGAATCATAGAATACCAGGTTGGAAGGGACCTCAAGGATCATCTGGTCCAACCTTTCTTGGCAAAACCACAGTCTAGACAGGATCACCCAGCACCCTGTCCAGCTGAATCTAAAAAGTGTCCAATATTGGGGAAGTAGTCTTAACAGGAAATATTCTTAAATGTATGGGGATTATTAGGGAATATTCAAATAATTAATGAATACATTCAGATTGCCAATACACAAAATACTCCATCCAGCCCATTGATTCCTTCTTTTTATTACTTGTCTTACCTATAATTTACCCCAAATATGTGCAAATAGTGTAATTTTGGTTCTGTTGCAAAGTTGAAGGTGAAATTTAATTTTAAGATGACCTGAAGATAAAAATTTTGGATATTTTAGGAAAAAACAAAAGGTCATACGTTTACTTCCAAGCTTTTTAATTTAATTTGGAGATAACTGTACACATTTAAGTTTAGGTAAAAATGAAATTTTTATTTGAAAAAGAGAAGTAAAATAATCTTAGTAGCTATTTTAGAAGTTTGAGGTAAAATGCATTTACTTCTCTGAAAGTTTTGACCCTTTTTCCAGGCAGATTTATTTGCCAAATTCAGTCCATAGTTTCAAATAATTTTATCATCCTCAAAAAAGCATTCCATGCTGAATTTGTTAGTCAACAATAACCACAAAAACCATTGTCCAACTCTAATATAACTAGCTGGATTTCTGCACTTCCCTAGGTCAATCATACCCTGGAAAACCTAAGATAATAAGATGTCGTTCTCTAGAAAAGGAAACCTTTTCTTGTTGGTGGAAGCCTGGCTCAGATGGAGGACTTCCTACCAATTACACCCTGTTCTACAGCAAGGACAGGTAACAAGCCGTGCATATGTATTCTGTAAGTGATCAAGTGATGATTATGACAGAGTCAGGGAATGATAGCATTAATTTATAAAGGCGGTGTTACAAATCCATGTTAAACCTCAGATAGCCAACAAGGGCTACATGAGATGAATGGCTTTCCCTTGTTGGAAGAAAACATGAATACTACCAGTCCTAAACTTTCAGTCTGTCCCTGCTGGAACTCATCTGACCTAAAATCCCACTGGTCTAAAGACGTGCTGGGAAAGGTGTAGTTTGTCCATCTTCTCAGGAGGCACACAGCTTTTAGCTGAATGGCGTGTTTCTCTGAGGAGCGGAGCATCAAGGCACCATGGGGCTATGGGGGCTCCCCCGGGGTGGCAGGACAGGGCCTCCATCCGGGGCTTGTCCCACTGCCCCAGCCGGGGAGCAGGGCAGGCTGGGGGCAACCCAGCCCTGGTCATCAGGCACCTCCGTGGGGATGGGGACAGGCTGAGGCCAGGCTGGGCCGGGATGTCAGCCTGCGGGTTGGGGCTGGCTCGACAGGGCCCATGGCTGGGAGAAGCAGGGCTGTGGGGAGCTGGAGACCAGCCCGGCTGCGCCAGGATGAAATGGGGACCTGGGCCCCAGGCAGTGCGTGGGGAGTCCCAGGGGAGGCTGGGCAGGGGCAGTGAGGGATGGCGGTGCCCTCGGGGCCCTGCTGAGGAGATTTTCCATTACCGTGCACAGCAAACCCCCATCTGGAGAAAAGTTAAGAGAGTCTTTGCTTCCCCTTCTGGATTTGCAGCCAACCTCGTGGTTCCCAAAATGGAGTAAAATCAGAGGGTATTGCATCTCAAAAGTTACTGTTTTGATAACGTCTGTGACTCCCTCATCCTGTTTAAGAATAAACTGTGTATATGTTTAGCAACTTTGCTTAACCTGTGCTTTTTTGTATAACTGCCCTTTCTTCCTGAAAACAAGAGGTCTCGGAACGGGGCCAAGTAAGCAGGGAGGCTCAGAGATTAAATTTCTTTGAATAGATCCAGTGAGGTTCAGAATAGATAAGGTAAAGCCTCAGACTTCCCTCCTTCAGTTAAATAAACACCAAATCATTTGGTATTAATTGATCAGGAAAGATGCAGCCTTTAATGAAGTTACCACACTCAACAATGATCTGAGAGCTTTTATTTTATGGAAGTCCAGATGTTTCAATCTCGATCAAAACAGAAATTTGAATGAACATTTTAAGTCATACCTATCACAGCTCAGAACAGTCCTGTTAGGGATGGATAGGAGTGCTTCTCCTTTTCATTAAATCTGCTCAACACAAGGCACTGCCAAACACTCCAGATCTGGGCCATGGTTGCCTTTCTTAGCTCATTGTCTCTCAGGTACAATCCCCTTACTCCCAACTTTTCTTTGTGAACCAGGACAAAACTGCCTAGAAACTAAGAGACCTTGTTATTAGCGGTGCATAGAGCGTAACAGTGGGACTAAAGTGCATCCTTGAACCAACTCAGCTGGTGCTTTGGGTTTGTGCAGTTCTTCACACCTGGGATAGGCTCTGAGTACATCACCCAGTTCAGCTTTAACTGAGTACAGAACAATTCCTCTCCTAAAAAAGCCAAAGACTCGTATAAAGGTAATAAGTAAGAGATCATGAATTAATCAAATATTTTTTTATTGAGACAGTTGTGGTGATCATCATGTTAAAAAGCAGATAAATTAACATCTTGCTGGAAACAAAAAAATCAATGAAACTTTCCTCTGCCGTAGGGCCCATGCAGGGGAAATATCTAAAGAAGATATTTAGCAACTTTTCTTCTTTAGTCAAAGTGAATGTGTTTAATTTGTCTTTTAACTTGCTTTTAAACATTTTTAAAAATTGCCTTGTGCTGTCTCTGGAAATTTCTCTTTCCATTCTTCTGTTGACATATTCCTGTGTATAAAGAAGGGGATAAAAGCGTTCATCCTGAACAACTGCAATAAAAATAGCAATGAAGCATTTATGGTAACAGCATTTGACACTTACCGAAATGTTTCCCAGAGGTGGGATTATATGCAGGTTTAAAGTTAAATATTTCTAATGTCTTTGCTGAACCTAGGCCATCACTAGAATATTATCTGCTTTGCTTCATTTCCTAAACTTTTAACTTTTTAAATAATTTTATTTCAGTGAAGAAAAAAACTATGAATGCCCAGACTACCAAACGTCAGGTCCCAATTCCTGCTACTTTGATAAAAACCACACTAATCCCTGGACAACATATAATATCACTGTAATGGCAACGAATGAGATTGGAAGTAACAGCTCAGATCCTCAGTACGTGGATGTGACCTCCATAGGTAAAAAAGAATGAAATGGAAAACAAACTAGTTGGAGATGTATGTGGTTTTTAATCCCAGAACAAGAAGTCGTGAAAGATTTCTTTCATCATGATGTGAAACTTGCTATAGATCTACAGACGATCTAAAATATGCATCTTTAATTTATGTAAAAACTGCATTTTACTTATAAATTAAGTAACTTCATATTTTATTGTCATTTTAACTTTGGCTGAAAAATAGGCTCCAGTTTCTAGTTATCTCCAGTATTTCAGTTAGACTCAATGACAGTTTTGTAGGTTCCTAGCATTGCAGATTATAAAACTTTCAAATTAGGTTAAGCTACCTAAATTTTCCAAATGTAAACATCTTTCTGGCTGCTGGCATTGCAGTCTTGGGAGGGTAAAAATAACTGCCTAAGCACTCCGCAGGCTTTTTGTAGTATTTCATATTCCTAACTCCATTCTGCTTTCTGCATACACATAATCTACACATTGTAATGATCAATGTACTTAGTCTTTTTAGCTATGAAATATCTGACATTTTAATTTTGCAGTAGTGGCCTAACAAAATTATGATTTGTATTTCCTTAGCCTGATAAATTCAGAGTAAAGTCTAAGATTTCCTGATACTGTGGTAAATCTGTAGCCAGTTAAATATTATTAAGAAGAAAGAAAAAAAAGTCTATTTTGCTATTCCCTTACAGAAGTGCTGAATGATCTGAAATTAATGTGACAAAATAAAAAACTGTAAAGGAGGTGTCTTTTCTGAGAGAAAATTAAATCATTAATGGYGAACTTTTGATTTATACAGTTCAGCCAGATGCTCCTGTGAACCTTTCTCTAGAAACAAAAACATCTGCTAGCATAATGTACCTTTGGGCAAAATGGTCTCCACCTCCATTAGCTGATGTCGGCTCTGATCCACATGTATATCACTATGAGCTACGACTAAAACCTGAGGAAAAGGAAGAGTGGGAGGTAATGGAAAAATATATTTATTGTATAAATGCTCTTTTCAGTGAGTTCTCTTGTCTGAATTTAACTGCTATCATAAAAAATGTAGTTTCTGTAAGGATAGAAAAATTAATGTAACCAAATCTGATTAAAGAAAGAAAAATACTGTACTGGTTTGTAGGGATGGTGAAATTCAAGGTATTTATATAATTGTCCTAATGTCATAGACTAAAGAAGCCTATTTAGTCCACTGATGTCATATTTAATTGTAATTTTCATCAGTGTGTCTGTTCCCAAGTGTCACAGTAAGAGACTATTCAGTTCATATAGTTTAAACCAAATCAGGATCAAAGCAGTTTATTGATTCATTAACACGTAATTAACAAGCAATCAGTTAACTATGCAGTCAAGGTCAGTATCAGCAATACAACAGATGAATCACAATACTGGGCACTTAAAAATGTTAATAGACACCTACAAATTTATAAACACACTTCTATAACTAGTCCCAGAAATATGCTATATAGAGAAATTCCCCTCTCCCAGGAAGGGCAGGTTACAAGCACACCCCCCGCTCCTGGGAGTACAAACTCCCCTGTTCACAGATGCTTCTGCAGGGGCCATGGATGCTTTAACCTCATGTGAACCCACACCCCTTCTTACAGTCTACTAAGACACACATCAGTGAGAAAGCACCCACACGGTCACATGCATACACCCAAATGGGGGTTCCTGCCTGCTGCAGCCCATGCTGTCTGGAATGCAGCTACTCACAGCATCAGAGCAGGAGGCTGCTCTGTCTGGCCCAGGCAGAGGTCACGATGCTAGCAGAGCAGCTTCTGATAGCATCAAACTGAACTTCAGCTACTGCTGAAGTTTCCAGTCTCCCCCACTAATACATATTTTCATGCTTCTTTAATACTACTTTTCAAGCTGACCTTTTTTCTTTCAGAAGTATCTCAGTTATTCCCTAATTACTATTTAATTGGGCTGAGAGTCATCATCATCATCCTCTTCAACATGATCAGTTGGGGGCAACCCCGTTTTAAAAAGTTTGGGGTGTCCTACTCACACATTCCCAGCTGTTGCCATTTTACTGGTCCACAGTACTCCCACGGCTGAGATACCAGGACAAAATACCATTCTTAAAGTCATAGTCAGATGTCCTCAATGCTACCTAAATTGTTAATGCCTTAATGATGGAGAAAGCTTTGTGTCTTGAAAGACTTCCGAAGAGAGATTCAAAGGGCCTGAGGAAGGCACTTAATAATAAGCACTAAAACTAGCCACTAAGTAGCATAGTAGCATTATACAGAGGGTTCATCTGTGAGTTAGACCTATAGTGTCAAGGTGACACTATACTATATATATACTAGTGACTTCATACCTATAGTGTTCCTTGCATTGTGGATCTGATGAAGTACTAACTTATAGGAAGTCTATAATTAAATAAGTTCTTGAGTATCAGAACTTCAGTGTCACTGAAGTGAGTTTTCCTGCTAAGTCACTACCCTTGCTTCTTTGTAATTCACATCTTATAAAATACCTGACTGAAACCCTCGCCTTTCAGAAGTCAGTGACACAAGCCTATTCCTTCATGGTTTATTTGTTAAAATGTCCCGATTCTTTATTATTTTTACAGTCCATTTTCTTTTCCAGACAATATCTGTCGGAATGCAGACACAGTACAAAGGGATTAGGTTACAAGCTGGGGTGAAGTATGTTGTTCAGGTCCGTTGCATGTTAGACCTTGGAGAATGGAGTGAGTGGAGCTCCAAAGGATGCATTCAGATCCCCAATGGTGAGTGGATGATTGTTATTCTGTTAATTGTTTTTAAATTCTAACTGGTTCAATGTTGTGAAAGGTGCCTAAATGGCAACCCTGAAAACCCTGTTCCTCACATAGATACTTCATAGTGGTGGAGGAACAGTATCCTACCGAACTTTGTAATTGTGTGTTTAGTCTTGTTGATCCACTCAGGATCCTCTGCTGAAACTGGCTATGATAAACAGGTTGGGATTTATTAGAAAGTCACTTCTGATACAGGTGTACCTAAATAATTTATTGTTCCTGTCCTTATATTTAAAAATAATGTTGATTTCATCTGCAGCTGTAGATTTCAGGTAATGGTACTTGTGTAAGAATCATTCATGTATTCATCGGTAACTGGACTGAAAGCATTGCTATGTCTAACAGCGCATAACACTTGCAGCTACTATCATATGGAAATAATTACCTGTGTTCTGTTGGGTTTGAGTGGACACATTAAATATGCATGACATCATATCTTGTTGTCAGACACTTTAGCCAGGTCGTCTCAAATCTTCTTCTTCTGTCACTAATTGTATTATTCATTATTTGACATGGAGATTACTGAAGTACCGTTAATAGAAAAATATTTTTAAATGTCCCATTTTCAGATCTGCCTTAAGCAATTAGGAATTTGGAAAATCAATGTCCCTACTCTAAATAGTAGAAAACATGTATTATTGATATAATAGGACCATATTTTGCCACAAATACATAACTGCAAAAGTTTCAATCACATCAAGGTTTTGACTAGCATCATCCCATTCAAAATTTAAGCATTTTCCTCTGCCCTACTCTAAGTGCTTTGCTTGAATCTATAAAAACATCATCAGGAATCCAAATATTTATAAATTATTGCTTGGCAGCAATCACGCAAGTAGCCTGAATACTGAGCATAACGTCACTTTACAAGGAAATATGAGAGCTGCTTCTTTGTATCTTTGGAGTCAGCTCAGCATAGGTACTTCAGAAGAGAATTACTGGCAAGGACATAAACAAATGGGCAAACACTTATGTTGTKTTTTTTTTCCTGTAAAAGCCAAAACAAATGACAGCATATTTTTTAAACAAACAGAAGCATCTTAAAACACACTTTTTGAAGAAAAATTGGTTTTTGTAGGAAATAGATTGGATAGCAGAATGTATTTTAAATCATTTTATAGAACCTGCCATGACAGTAGTTGAGCACTCCTTATCAGATTTGGGGGCAGAGAAGAGTCACAGCCAGGGAACTAAAACACAGTTCCTCAGCATAGCTGCAGTRGAAAAGCATTTTGAATCCAGGTCAAAGTAGCAGGCTGCTGCCCTAACCACTGAGCCGTCCTTCCTTTCCTATGCTAATATGAAGCAAAACATTTTCTTTCCTTGTAGAAAAGAAAAGTGTTTTCCTGTGCTCTGCCTGACATTGTTTTATGAATTCAGGGTTGACCTAATGCATTAAACTTACTAATTAGTTCATTTCTTTATCTCTTACAGGAGATTCACCTCCTGAAAAGCCTACAATAATAAAATGCCGTTCTCCAGAAAAGGAAACATTTACTTGCTGGTGGAAACCTGGTTCAGATGGAGGACATCCTACTAACTACACTTTGCTTTACAGCAAAGAAGGGTAATAAGCTCTGTATAATTACTCAGTGTTTTACTGAAAGGACCTGSAAAATCAATCTTGATCGGTATTGCATTAAGGAGATGTCATTTTCCATAACACGTGGTTTTGTCCAAGTGACATGTTCTGTAATAGCACTAGCAGCAACATATTTAAGGTTGAAATAGGATCTCTTTATAATGTCAGGTTTTTCAAATTTCTGTGAATTCTTCTGCCTTGAAAGGCAGACTGCCTTGAAAGTTGCCATGGTGCAGCAACTGCGTAATAGTATGCAATACAAATGCACAGTCCTGTAGCTCTTCAGCCACACAGCCCCAGAAATAAAGCTTTCCAAAATGACCAGATACTAAAATTTTCATCTTCTGATAATGCTTATTTTGCACAAGTATTCATAGGCCATGAAAGGCTCCTGGCTTCTGCAAGTAATCTTGGTCCTGGAACTTAGATCAAGTAAACTAGGTACGAAGGGGGAAGGGGATAAAACCAGGCTCGCTAGAGATGAGCCTAGGGGTGGCGTGCCAATCTCAGAGGTTAGACCGATAGCTTGGCTCAAGTGCATCGACACCAATGCACACAGCATGGGCGGCAAACAGGAGGAGCTGGAAGCCGTTGTGCAGCAGGATAGCTATGACTTGGTCGCCATCACGGAAACATGGTGGGACGACTCTCATGACTGGAGTGCTGCGATGGATGGCTGTAAGCTCTTCAGAAGGGACAGGCGAGGAAGGCGAGGCAGTGGGGTGGCTCTGTATGTCAGGGAGTGTTTTGATTGCATGAAGCTCGACGTTTGTGATGATTGGGTTGAGTGCTTATGGGTAAGGATGAGGGGGAAGGCCAGCGAGGCAGGTATCCTGCTGGGAGTCTGTTATAGACCACCCAGCCAGGATGAAGAGGCCGATGAAGCATTCTACAAGCGGCTGGCAGAAGTCTCACGATCACTAGCCCTTGTCCTCGTGGGGGACTTCAACTTTCCCAACATCTGCTGGAAATACAACACGGCAGAGAGGAAACAGTCGAGGAGGTTCCTGGAGTGCGTGGAAGATGATAACTTCCTGACGAAGCTGGTAAGTGAGCCTACCAGGGGAGGTACCTCACTCGACCTGCTATTTACCAACAGAGAAGGATTGGTGGGAGATGTGGTGGTCGGAGGCCATCTGGGACTCAGCGACCATGACATGATAGAATTCTCAATTCTTGGTGAAGTAAGGGGGGGGGGTCAGCAAGACCGCTACCATGGACTTCCGGAGGGCAGACTTTGGCCTGTTCAGGACGCTGGTTGAGAGAGTCCCTTGGGAGGCAGTCCTGAAGGGCAAAGGGGTCCAGGAAGGCTGGATGTTCTTCAAGGAGGAAGTCTTAAAGGGGCAGGAGCAGGCTGTCCCCAAGCGCTGCAAGAGGAGCTGGCGGGGAAGACGACGAGCTTGGCTGAACAAGGAGCTTTTGCTGGGACTCAGAGAAAAAAGAAGAGTCTACCGCTGTTGGAAGGAAGGGGCAGGCAACTCAGTACAGGGATCTCGTTAGGTTGTGCAGAGACGAAATTAGAATGGCAAAAGCCCAGCTGGAATTCAATCAGGCCACTGTCATCAGGGACAACAAAAAATGTTTTTACAAATATATTAATGACAAAAGAGAGCCAAGGAGAATCTCCATCCTCTACTGGATGCCGGGGGGAACATTGTCACCAAGGATGAGGAAAAGGCTGAGGTACTTAATGCCTTCTTTCTCTCAGTCTTTAATAGTCAGACCAGTGATCCTCAGGGTATTCAGCCCCCTGAGCTGGAAGACGGAGACGGGGAGCAGAATAAACCCCCGACAGTCCAAGAGGAAGTGGTTAACAACCTGCTATGCCAGCTGGACACACACAAGTCTATGGGGCCTGATGGGATCCACCTGAGAGTACTGAGGGAGCTGGCGGAGGAGCTTGCCAAGACGCTCTCCATTATTTATCAGCAGTCCTGGTTAACAGGGGAGGTCCCAGACGACTGGAGGCTTGCCAACGTGATGCCCATCTACAAGAAGGGCCAGAAGGAGGATCTGGGGAACTACAGGCCTGTCAGCCTGACCTTGGTACCGGGGAAGTTCATGGACCAGTTCATCTTGAGGGCGCTCACAAGGCAGGTGCGGGACAACCAGGGGATCGGGCCCAGCCAGCATGGGCTCATGAAAGGCAGGTCCTGCTTGACCAACCTGATCTCCTCCTATGACCAGGTGACTCGCCTAGTGGCGAGTCTGGATTTCAGTAAAGCCTTTGACACTGTCTCCCACAGCATTCTCCTGGAGAAGCTGGTGGCTCATGGCTTGGATGGGTGTGCTCTTTGCTGGGTAAAAAAATGGCTGGATGGCCGATCCCAGAGAGTTGTGGTGAATGGAGTCAAATCCAGTTGGCAGCCAGTCACGAGTGGTGTTTCCCAGGGCTCAGTTTTGGGGCCGGTCTTGTTTAACATCTTTATCAATGATCTGGATGAGGGCATTGAGTGCACCCTGAGTAAGTTTGCAGACGACACCAAATTGGGCGGGAGTGTTGATCTGCCTGAGGGTAAGAAGGCTCTGCAGAGGGATCTGGACAGGCTGGATCGATGGGCCGAGGCCACTTGTATGAGGGTCAACAAGACCAAGTGCCGGGTCCTGCACTTGGGTCACAACAACCCCAGGCAACGCTACAGGCTTGGGGAAGAGTGGCTGGAAAGCTGCCCGGCGGAAAAGGACATGGGGGTGCTGGTTGACAGCCGGCTGAACATGAGCCGGCAGTGTGCCCAGGTGGCCAAGAAGGCCAACAGCATCCTGGCCTGTATCAGAAATAGCGTGGCCAGCAGGAGTAGGGAAAGTGATCATGCCCCTGTACTCGGCACTGGTGAGGCTGCACCTCGAATCCTGTGTTCAGTTTTGGGCCCCTCACTACAAGAAGGACATTGAGGTGCTGGAGCATGTCCAGAGAAGGGCAACGAGGCTGGTGAAGGGTCTGGAGAACAGGTCTTATGAGGAGCGGCTGAGGGAGCTGGGGTCGTTTAGCCTGGAGAAGAGGAGGCTGAGGGGAGACCTTATCGCTCTCTACAACTACCTGAAAGGAGGCTGTAGCGAGGTGGGTGTTGGTCTCTTCTCCCAAGGAACAAGCGAAAGGACGAGAGGAAATGGCCTCAAGTTGCGCCAGGGGAGGTTTAGATTGGACATTGGGAAAAATTTCTTCACCGAAAGGATAGTCAAGCATTGGAAGAGGCTGCCCAGGGAAGTGGTGGAGTCACCACCCCTGGAGACATTCAAAAAACATGTGGACGTGGTACTTCAGGACATGATTTAGTGGGCATGGGTGCTGGGTTGATGGTTGGACTCGATGATCTTAGAGGTCTTTTCCAACCTTAATTATTCTATTATTCTATGATTCTAAGTGCTCAACATTCATTTCAAAGGAGTAGTCAATATTTTGTTTGTGTCCTGTGAACTATTTTTGGTTCACCCAGCACTGCTCAGTCTTGCACTGACCTAACTGCATGCTAAACTCTGTACTTGTCAGCTGAGAGCCAGGTCTTAGCGGAAAAAGACAGATACTGGCCCAGCCAGCCAGGACAGAGTGCGAGGTCCACATCCACAACTTTCTCTTTTGTTATTGTGCATCTCAGAGAAGCCTGGAAACAAATACTATATACACAACTTTCTTTCCTATCCCTGCCCCCTTTGGGAAGCTTGGGGATGGATTTGGAGGACAGCTACAAAGTAGATTTTTTTGAGGAAGAGGTGATGGAAGACAAAAACAGATTCTGAAAGCATATTAATGTACTATGCAGAACTCATGTAAATATGAAACGAACATTGGAAATACTCAGTTTTTAATGAATGGGTTAGAAGACTTCAGAAATCACTTCTACTGGCTCTCTGGAACCTGTAAGGGCTATGCAATGGACAATGGCATTCTGAAAAGTAAAGCTCTACTACCCCACTGCTGCATCTACAACAGCCTAAATTCTTCAGGCTTTGTAATGTTTATTTTGGGGGGAAATGCTTACTACAGTCTCTGGAATTGTGCAATGACTCTTTAGTCTGAAAGCAGTTTTCTGATTTTTTTCACATTGCCAGGCATGAAAAATCTGATCCAGCCCTAAATAATGCTGAACTACTAGTAATCAAAGTCAGCTGTTTTAGTCTGTGTAACCTAATCACTGTGATTCTTTCATTTCAGAGAAGAACAAGTCTATGAATGTCCAGATTACAGAACTGCGGGCCCCAATTCGTGCTACTTCGATAAAAAGCACACCTCTTTCTGGACCATATACAATATTACTGTGAAGGCAACTAATGAAATGGGAAGTAATGTCTCTGATCCTCATTTTGTGGATGTGACTTACATAGGTAAGAAATAAAAAGTATTTTATGTGGAACCAAATAATTCAAAATTATGGGTTTTGACACAAGAATTTTAATTCCAGCTCTTCTCATATATAGTATTATATCCAAGTTGAAAACTTGTAAGGACAAATAAGATCTTATCTGGTGTAGTAATAAATCCATATTCATCCCTTTACCATTTTATTTTCAAAGGAAGCCTAAGAATGCTAAAAGCTTTAAAACTGCATTCAGATAACCATTTATTGGTTTTCCATATTTCTTTCAGTCAAGTCCTAAGAAACATCATCCAGCTAAAATCTTTTTCCACTCTACCAGCAACTGAAATCAAATTGATCTTTTAACTAATAATACTTAAATTTAATTACCTAAAAGTAGTTTCCAGACCCAAGAGAAGCTGAATTAGTGCTTTTTATAGCAGTGTACTGATAATCTCTTTTCTCTGACTTTTTCCACAGAGTGACTGTGGACAAGTATTTAGTTTTTTTTCTAAGGGAATGGAACATTATCACCTATAACCATTTTTTTATCAAGGATCTGGCTGCCAGSAGTCTGGCAATTGGAAAAAGGCTGCTGGAGAAAAGGCTTTACATTTTACCTCCTTGCCCTGACTACTTGCTTGATGAAGCTTTGTATCAGACAGTCACAAAATACATGCACGATATGCAGAAGCTCTACCCCTGAACTGAGGAAGCTGCAAGCCTGATTGTAGCGGAAACCTGCATTCCATTTTGGTTTATTTTTGACATATAGACAGGGCTTTAATATTACTGGTTTGTTTTATTTTTAAATATCCTTATGTATGCATGTAGGGATTATGCTGTTGTGTTTTCTGAATGTAAAAGATGGGGGGAGGGGGCAAGTTTCATCAGCTACATCTGCGTTTTCAGCATTCCTAAATATATATGCCAACTTTGATAAGATTATGGTAAAAAGCAACTTTCATAACACAGCATTAAAGACGTTAACTTTGAAACATAGCTGTGGGGAAAAGCAGCAATAAATGGTAATGTAAGAAAAAATTATTCTGGTGATAAATGATTAAGGCATATCTCAACGTGAACTCAACATATTTACTGTTCTTCAGTATTTTCTTTAAATTCATAAATACATGCTTACTTTATCAGGAAACTCTTGATCCCTGTATTCCAGCACCAGTTCTAAATTACTAGACACAATGGAGGTGGCAACTAACTACTCACACCTTTTTATATTTCTTCCTAAGATGCAAGGAGAAAATCATTTAGACTCTTATTGTGAGGTTTTTTATTTTAACAGTACAGCCAGATCCTCCTGTGAATGTAACTCTGGAATTAAAAAAGCCAATAAATAGAAAACCGTATCTGGTCTTGACATGGTCTCCACCCCCGCTGGCTGATGTCAGATCTGGTTGGCTTACCCTTGAATATGAATTGCAACTAAAGCCCGAAGAAGGGGAGGAATGGGAGGTAAGGATGTTGCAAGTTTTTGCTAGATGATGTTTTCTGATCAATTAGATTTTGTCAGCCAGGTCCCATGCCTGAATATAATGAAGCAGGCATACTGAATAGTTCATCATTTTTCAAAAGTGCTTGTGTCATCTATGATTTCCTACTGAGAATACTGGTACCTCAGATGCTGTTGTGTGGTAGCAGGTGATAAAGTACTTATTTTTAATTGTGGCCATTATATATTAATCATATTGGCATTACAGTTTAAATAGTTCATTCTCATTCAGTCATGTTTCTTTTCTGATAATTTGTTCTTAACCACAAGCACTTCTTAGGTAACAGAAAGCTCATTTAAATTTGTACAAATAAGCCATTAGGTTATAGTTGTCATGGCCACAAAATAATAATTGTCTATAGCCAGGATCTGCAACTCAGACAACTGGGTGGCAAATTAAAGCTATTGGTATTTGGCTGCATCCCCTTCTTGTCTGCTGCAATACTTCCCAGCCATCTCTGTATCTCCTCCTTCCCTCCTCCTGCCACTGCACTTCCCAGCCCCCTGGCCATTGCAAGGTCCACTATTTACTACCCTGTGCAGTTCCACCAACTCCACATTCCTTCTTTTCTCTCTGCATTTTCTTCCCCCATCTCTGTTTTATTGCCTCCTTCTCCTCCTCTCACCATCGTAGTTCCCACCATTACCACAGTTCCTCCCTATTTGCCATATGCTCATGATGTGTTTTTGTAGTAGTTTAATTTGCACAGTACACCAGAGCCAGATCTCATTCCCACTGAATTATGTTAGAAAGCTGAACTATAGAAGTAAAATAAATGTATCATTATTCCATGCCTGCATAGCAATTATTAGGAAGCTATCCAGATTCGTTCTATATTCCCAACTTGGTTACCAAGACTTAAACGTAGCTGTGATTTTTGTAGAAAAATGTCTCAATTTTATATTCATTTTATGATTTTTATTTAATTTCCAGACTATTTTTGTTGGACAGCAAACACAATATAAAATGTTTAGTTTAAATCCCGGAAAGAAGTACATTGTACAGATTCACTGCAAACCAGACCACCATGGATCATGGAGTGAATGGAGCTCAGAAAAGTATATTCAGATCCCTACCGGTGAGTGGCCAGGCATCCCTTCAGTAATGGTTATTACATGGAAGTTCATGTAATACTTTTGTTAGCTGTTTGTGGCATCCATGCAGATTGACATCCCATAGTTTCCCTAGGACAAGTAAGAACATCATTGCTGAATTCTCAGCGTCCCTGCACCGTACCCAGTTAGCTTTCCCCATCATTACTTTTTGGAGTTAAGGAGGTGAATAAATTTATTTACTTATTTAAACAATGTCCTTTCTGTTTATTGCCTCATTTGTTCTCGTGATGGTAGTTTTTAATTAGAAGAATACCAGTAACTGGATTAAAACTGCTACATAGACAACAAAGAGTGACTGCCTTCAGACAGTTACAGCTCTTCATTAGTCTTTATCTGGAATTAATTTGAAATAAACACCTCAATGTAAAAAATGTCATGTTACAATAGAAATCCTTAAAAACATCTAGTCCTAGATCATTTAACTCACCATTAATTAATTGTATGATATGTATTTGATAATGAAATGACTACAATATTGGCATAATTGGATTTGAACACAATTGGTATAACTGGCTGTGACAAAGTTTCCCTCTTCATATATTTTCGTATCATTTTTCCAAGAGAGTTTATTTCCTGCACAGTGCCATTAATAAAAAGTATATTTATTATCAGATATTACAATGACTGTTGAGATCCATCTATGCTAGTAGAGGCTTCTAGATTCAAAACCAAATTTGGCAGTTTAGACCAATTTTTAAAAATAAAAGTAATTTGAGACTTTTTCTGCATGCTGACTATGCATATGCTAGATGTGTGTCCTTAAATAATTCTGTTTGTTTCCTAGACTTTAGAGTAAAAGATATGGTTGTGTGGATTGTCGTTGGTGTCTTGTCATCTGTTGTATGCATAACCATGAGCTGGACAATGGTTTTGAAAGGGTACAGGTAAGTCACCAATTTCACAACTGCATGGACTTGAAAATCTTAGCAAACTTTTCAAAAATAGGCTTCTAACATTTGATTCAATTTCCTATAGGTTTTGTGTTCTCTTATAAATTGTAAGTTACAGGTATTTGACTTTAAATTCGCAATTGATAAAGAGGTATTTCTGTTCTCAGGGAAACCAGGCTAAATTCTCAATTGATAAAGAGAATATCTGTCTCTATTAGATCTGACCATCTTGGTTAGCCATGTAAGTATTCAGCAAACATCATTTGGAGTATCCCTGCTCCTGTAGAAGACACACCTTTTGGTTTTGCCCTAATTTCCTAATGGAAACAAGGTTATATTATGAAGTTGTCTTTCTGCCCACCTGTCTGTCAATTCCCCAAATAATTTATTAGAACACTGGCTAATTTCAATCAAATCTGAAAGAGAAAGTTGTCACAAAGATTATCACTTTTGTACAAGTCTTGCAAAAAATACTGGGTGAGTAGAAGAGATAGAAACTGCTAATGGAAAAGCTATCAGAAGTCATTCATCATAAATCCTGTTTAGTAATAGTCAGCTGACAGTCAAGTATGTACATACAGGCCCTCTAGTCCTCCTGTGCCCCACAGGTGTCTTGGCCAGTGATGAAGTTACAGTGGTATTAGAGAACTGGAGGTTAAGGGACAAACGACAATAAAAGGACATTAGCAGTGTTACTTTTCCAGTTGAGTAACTTTTGTACTGTTCTCATTCTTATAAATACATCTGAGGGTAACTTATCAACTGTAACTGCGTTTGTAAATTACCTGGCTTGAGAAGTAGACAGGCAACAGAGGTCCAACAGGGAGGTATCAGATGTGGGAGAAGTGTTTAAAATGTCAGTCACATTCCGAGGAAATGGGAGAACAGATAGAGAGATAGGGCCCGTACTTACACCTTGTGTGTTTGTTCTGTTTTTTTAGAATGATAGCCTTTATACTACCGCCAGTTCCAGGACCGAAGATAAAAGGCATAGATACACATCTGTTAGAGGTGAGTACCACTGATAGCAACAAAAGTACTCATCATTGCTTGCTTTTCCAAATTATGTACTAACAAACACAATTACCATAATAAAGTATAAACCAGCTTCAATTAATTTAATCAATGTTAAAAATAAGTGAAACTTTCAGGTTGATCGTGTAGACGGTATGTGTAAGACAGTGTCTTGCCTTGCACTAGTAGTAGGACGGTGTTTGAGAACAGGGTTTGTGACCACGGCTGTTCCCTGGGACACCACAAGAGCCAACGCCTGTGTGATCTTCCTAGTAGTTTTTATGGAAGTTCTTATGGACTCTCCACAGTCTCTTGCCATGCTGAGGAGACAGGACATGACTGCTCCCTCATTGTCCTCCATTTCCTTCTTGTTAAACCCGTGAGACCCGTACCTGCCAAAAGCTCCCTAGTCTTCCCATTTGAGAAACATGAACTCTGGAATTGTGTCTCCCCACTGACAGAACTCAAATTTTCTTCTSTTCTTCCATATTTTCTGCAGCAGTAGAAATCCAGTTTAGGTCTAGTGATATAACTATTAAAGTATGTGTATATTAAATATGTAGATTGTTCACAATTGTTCTAGTCAGATAAACCCTGAGGTTAACAGTGAAAAAATATCTCTTATTTATTATGCCCTTAGACAGGAAAATCTGAAGAATTATTGAGTGCTCTTGGTTGCCATGGTTTCCCTCCAACATCAGACTGTGAGGAACTACTGATAGAATATCTGGAGGTAGAGGACAGTGAGGATCAGCAACACATGCCAAGCCATGACAATGGTCATCCCAGTAAAAATGCAAAAATGATACCCAATGAAACGGACAGCGACTCAGGCCGAGGGAGCTGTGATAGCCCTTCTCTGCTTTCTGAGAAGTGCAGGGAGACCAGCACCCTTCCATCAACACTTCAAACAAAAGATGTAAGAGATGTTCACGAAAATAAAGGAGGAAAAAGAAGCTGGGAAACTCAGTGTATAGCCTCAGAACAGAAAACAGTCCATTTTAACAATGAGACTACAAAATCGTCCACATGGCCTGCAGCTCAGTTACCTAATAATCAGCCTCCTATGTTTGCCTACCACAGTACTGTAGATGCACATAAGATGACACTGAGTACCACAAATGTGAACACTGCACCAGTTTTGGTGGGAAATGAAGAAAAGCATCAGTCACAATATCCTATCATTGAAACTGTCCACAATGACATGGAAAAGCAAAGAGAGACGGAGAATATGCATTCCAAAACTGACCAAACCACAGTGCAGGTCAAACAAAACAGACCTAATGACAAGTCACCTTTTTTGAATCCTAAACTAATGGATTATGTAGAAGTTTTCAAAGTCAGACAAGATGAGGAGCCAGCAGTATTACTGAAACATAAAGAAAACAGTGGAAAGACCGAAAAATACACTGTTCCAGGAACCAGCAAAGAATATACCAAGGTCTCAACAGTTGTGGACCGTAATATTATAGTATTAATGCCAGATTCACGCATCCAGCACACATTTCTGTCTCAAGAACCTGCAATGGAAACGTCTCAGAACCTTCAGCAAGGTCAAGCTGAGAAAAATATGAGCTACTGTCTGACAGTTCCAACCGAGTGCAAAAGAGAGGTCAGTGGATCAGAGTACATGGACCCATCTTCCTTTATGCCCTCCTTTAAATAACTAGTAGTTAGTACAGTACATATTTAGTGGTTATGTACAGTAAAACAAAACCACATAGCAAATAGCTCCTTAAAAAAGCCTAGCCTCCTGTGTGTATTATACAGAGAATAAAATAAACTCTGCGTTGAGGTAATGATCATGGAAGTAAACCTTGGATCATTAACACATGTTTCTGACACAGGGAAATGAGGAAATGGATATTATCTGCCATGAAAAATACATTGTAAACCAATTATTCAGCTCTGCACATCTTCTATTAGTTGATTAAACCTGAGGGAATACTGCAGATTCAACAAAGATGAAAATTGTTACAGGTCAGTCAGTACACCATRATGATCTGAGCAGTTCCTAAATCAGATAAATCATTGCACAACAGCATTCTGATCTACAATGTATTTTCTCCTGAATGCATTCTGACACCAGATTGTTTTCTTTATATTTTTTCTCAATCCTTAAGAAAAAAGGAGCTTTTATATATGACGAATCATATATAAAGGAGAACATATTCAACAAATTACAGTAAAATAACAAATTCTTCTAAATATATTTTTGCTTTGTTTCAATGTGACAGAAAATTTTGCATCCCATTCATATCCTAGTCCAATCAAACCAAACATGAAAAAAATAGCAGGACCATATTTGATATACTGCCTTACTGTATATAATATACAATTCTACTTTAGTACAAGCCCATATGTTTAACAATGTATTTTTAAAGGCTATTTTTCTATTACCAAAGAAAAGCAAAATTAAATATTTTTTAATTTCCCAATGCTATTTAGCTACTTAGGAACTTTTCTGTTTCCTTCTGCTGAGACGGTAACAAGTAAAGCTACCATTTCTATACAAAGCATAAAATTAAACTTTATACTAATTAAGAATATGAAGTAATTTTTGAACTATATTTCTAATATATTACAGATGTATTACTATTTGAATTGTAAATTATTTCACATGTTTTTTATCACCTGTAATTATAAAATTAAAATAGAATCTAGATTTTGAGAGCACAGCTTCTTTCCCACTGAATTTGTACTCTGATGCCAATCATTAATGGAGTGGTGTTCTCCTGCATCCTTAGACACTGCATTTTTCTCTGAGCCTGGAAGCAAAGTTTGAAGTCAGATTTTTCATAATGAACTTATCAACATTAATTTTGGAATCCAGCCTCCAAAGTCAAAGATACGAGGCATAAAGTCTGAGTCAGAGCTCTGCTGAAATAGCAGTGGGAATGAGGAAAGAAGTCCATGTACTTGGGCTGGACAGATGTTCCCGGAACAGTAGTGAGAACAGTGAGGATTCCTCATATCCCATGTAACGGAAGGCAGAATCAAAATGATACGGGAATGGCTCTAAGCTTACTGTGGTCCTTCCTTCTTGAAACAAAAGTTTAATTTACTCGAGGAAAATATGACCAAGTGATGACTGATTAAAACTGGGCCAAGTGTTAAGCCAGCATCACTAGCTTCAGGGGAAATCGGAAACATAAGGTAAGGGAAATTGTACTGCACATGTGCAGGAAAGTGTATTTACTATAGATGAGCTCTCTTCTGTTCTTGTCCTTCCTGAACAGCTTTACATTTCTCCAGCTTTTTATGATTTTATGCACTGAGCCAGCCTTCCTGCAGTATCAGGTAACCTGCTGCAGAGCCAGCCAAAAGACACTTTCAGATTTTGAAGGTTCCAGAAGGCCACATCTAATTTGGCAAATCAGATTCTCACCTTCTACCTTCATGCCATGGAACTGCTCCAGTACAGATCAGTCAAGCTATCTAGCCCTGCCGCTGGCAGGACTTTAGAATTTAACTAATTATCTGTGTGTCTGTATTAGCGTATACTGTAACATTTACTTTAGGCATCAAATCTAGAGCCTGTGTCCTCTACACAGGCAACATACTGCCCACTTCCAGAGGTTGATCAGAGCAGCCTGGATGCTCTGCTGAATGTGTAGAGAGGTATCTTAGATTCTTAATTCAGCCACTTACTTAATACTTCAAGACGTGAAGCGGCTACTCCAGAGAGCAGGTAAACATAAAATTTTGTTTAGTTATAGTTAACAGGACAAGTTTACTGTAGTGTTTGTAGTAGATCTTACAAATTTTATAGAGATGCTAAAAGTACTGCAAAGAACTATCAACTTATCAGTCAAAACTGGAATGTTTTGCAGGGCAGCAACTTGTGTGTGTGCATGTACGTAAGCTGGTAATACACTCTTTCTGACAGTGCTTCACTTACACTTCAGTTTTCTGACTGAATCTGACAGAGCTGATCCAGATCAGACACATTCTCTTTCTTTACACAGATAGCCATATCTGAGCCAATGCTCCTAATGCCGTGCATAAAGACATGCTGCTACAGGCCTTCTGTGATGCCTCTGGTGATGCATAGAGGCTATAGAATCTTACCAAGCCACAGCTTAAGGATTTTCCTTATGTAGTGGATTTCTTAGGGTAAAACACAGGTGACTACATAGATGTTATAAACCAAAGAAAGCATGGGATAAGGTGTCAGCAGCAGGCTGTTGCTGTCATATCAGTTACTTTGGACCAGAGGCAAACTGATGCAACTTTTAGCAGATTTTAAGTGTACAATTCATCCTGCCTAACTGTGTCTATATGTGTACCTCCAGTAATCCACACAGAAGGAGAACTGAGTGGAAGAGTTTCTATACTTTGCCATAAATTGGTACTGAAGCTGCAAAATAGCTGTAGCCTGAATTACATTCTGAGGCATAGATTCTCTCCCACCTTTGCTGATGAACGTCTCATTTGCCAAATCATCATGGCTTTCTGTGAAAAGGGAAATTCAGCCAGAGTGGAAAAGGTGCATTGGCTTGTTGCTCTGAGGTAGCTAAGCTTTTTGAGGGATTTGCTAGCTAAATACAATTTGAACACAATTTTCATAAATATATTTCATTCTTTAAGCTGAACAAATGTGCAGATTGATTATTTTTCCCTTGGATTTTCTTTTATTTTCCAAAACACCTTGTTACTTCCAAGGTGGGAGCAACACTTTCTGAAAGTGGCCTTTAACATCTGAAAGTACATTAAGAAGAGAATGAACTAGTGTTCTGTAAAATCAGAATAAGGTTCAGCTAAGTGTGTGGGCCTTTGGATGTTCAAATATTTCATTCTTTCTGTTTGCAACAATATTTTTTGCTTACAGCTCTTTAAGGAACAGCTTTTTGTTAGGAAATAGATGAGATCTTGCAGCAGTTGTACACAGTCGATTGTTGTAAAATTATGACACACCAGTGGGGAATAGCAGGCTCTTGACACGTCCTTTGATATACAGAGGGATGAAGTCTGTAACAGAATTTACCCCAAGAACAGGGATTAGCCCTCTAGCTCTTGCACCATTAGTCAAATTTCTCCATTGGAATAATTATTTGAAAAGTTTGAATGATGTTTTCAATGTTAAATTTATGCATGTGTCACTTAAAGTGCGAATTATGTTTTAGTAGCATAAAAGCCCTAAAACAAAGCATAAAGGCTCTTCAGAATTAATTCTATAAAATTCATAAAATTGAATGTATAACTTTCTAATTAATTACCTTTCCTTTGGACTCAGACTAATTTTRTTAAGTTTTTCTTCAGTATTGACAAATATGACTTATTATCTTAAATTTTCTAATTAGACTTTTTTCTTTAGCAAAGACATATTTGATGTACAATTTTAGTATTTCAGTGTAATGTTCCTGACTTTTAAAGAAATACAATTTATTGAAGTGGGACATGTTCTCCCAAAACTCACTGTCACATAAAATGCAGGCTTGAAGAATGGTCTTGATGATACTATGTAACTACAAAGATTATTTAATAAAAATGCAGTAAGCTGACCTTATATAATACTAGTAAGAAGATATATGTGTTTATGGAACAAATTGTAAATCACATATGTAATGATAATTGATTTATGTTAAAGCAGTGAATTATGTGGTATATTTGTTTATGTATCTGTGTTTAAATGGCTGGAAAATATACAGTTGCTTTAAATGTCATTTAAGTATTTAAAATGTAGTAACAGCAGGTGTTTAAAATGAATAAGCAGAATTTTTTTGTGATTTCTGAAGCATTGTATATGTGGAGCTCACATCATGAAGCCTGTAAATGTATTTCATAATTTTTCATTAACTGTAAACAATTTGAAGGTGTTGTGCAAGGAAACCAAAGTCATCAAAGCCACTTGATGGATATTAGACATCTTCTACAAAGCCATAAAGACAAATGAAATGAAAAAGTGTCATGAGATCAGGCATCATATTGTCAAGGAATTGCTACCTCAGATTATTTTTTCTCCCTTTGAAAAGGCAGACAAAAGCATTTTACTTTGTGTGTCAAATTGTGAATCATTCTGTCAAGATTAAAAAAATATTACTTGTAATGTTCAAATTATTTTTGTTAACTAACAGCTTGTCATGAAATCATCACTTGTGTTGCTCTGGGAGTACTAGGATGGGATATTTGAGCTGTGTAGCAAAATGAAACCTGTTTAATATGAAAAAATAAGAGAAATTTCCATCTTGTAGGGAAAGCCATACTGACCAGCTTGGCAGCCAAGCATCAGTCCCTTCCTGGGCTGAAAAGTTTTTTGCCACTGCCTGTGTGCTCAGCTCACTAGGACTGAATGAGCTGTCTAGAGATGCTCTGATTCTGGATCTCAGCTGGAACTAAGCATTTATTAATATTTGTTATTTAGAAAGACCTATTTTCAGCTGAGTTCCTGAGAAGTAAATCTTCAAACTCTGTCCCTAAATGAGTGAAAATGGAGATAGCCCTGCTCTCAACTATCTCAAACCCTCATGCTAAATTCAGACTACAGTTCCTGTGGGTGTGGAAAGATGGACTGAATTACATTAATTGGAACAATCTTGTGGCCCTGCCTTGAAAACCATTTTAAAACAAATAAGGGAATTTCTTCATCTTTCCTGTGTATGTAACCAGGAGATTAAAGATAAATGGAACACAGAAATACATAATATATGGGGATAGAAAGAGAGCTTAATGATGGGAAGAGGGACACGGTTGCTGCACATGGCAGAATGGAAGAGGAGTACAGTCACTATAGGATGGTACATAGGTAGATAATTAGAGAAGTCAAAAGGGGTAAACACGCATTTTGACTACAGCTGAGAAGAGAGGAAGGGAGAACAGAAAATGGAAGCAAACGAATCAAGTGTAGAAGTAGATAAGAAAAAAATGGAACTAGTAGAACTGAGAGAAATGATAAATGAGTTTGTGAGAAAAAAAGAGAAGAAAACACTTTTATATCAAAAGTGGGAATATGCACAGCTACTTGAGATAGTCCACAAAAGTAGTAAGACCTTATTAAATGCCAAACAGTTGGCAAAACACTGAGATAGGCTACGGATCAGCTAGTATATATGAGCAGAAAAAGTCCTATACATGAGAAGTGGTCATTCACTTTCTATCAGTTACAGGATTTTCTTCCACGTATCTGATATTGGTCCTGGGAAAGCAGAATACTTGAAGAGCTAGACCCCTCATCTGATGTGCTGTTGCATTTCCTACATTCATAAGGAAAAAATCAAGAGAAATAAAGTGTACCACACTGTTTTTAAAAGCAACTGTCAAATTTTCAGACAGACCTACAGTTGAAGTGTATTTAGCCATTTTACATTGTCTCACACAAATGCCTATCATTCTTAAGCATTCTTCTATTTTTTATTTATTAAAGGTAATTTAATGACCTAGAAGATCCAAGAGAAAAAGGACTTTGTGGATACTAGTAAATTCAGTTTGTACCTGTGACAATGTATCTGTTAACATTTTCCTTCATCAGAAAGTCCTTGTCTTGGTGATAAATTTGAAAAATTACCAAGTCAGGCTTAAAATACATCTCTCCCATTTAAAATAAGTTTTTAAAATAAACTGTTACATCTGTCAAAAGTAATTTAAAAAAATACCTGAATTAGTTGTGTGGCCTCTTGCAGAGCTGATATGCTAAAAGCTGGGCTTATACTCAAGACGTTGGTGCATAGAGAAGTTAGATATAATGAAGTCTCTTTTCACATCTTCCTCTTTGATTGTTGGAAGGTTTAACGTCCTGTTCTACTTTGTGATGCTGCTTGTCTTGGACCTTGTCTTTATTTGACTTTTTTTTTTGGCCAGTGCTGCTTCTGGGTCTGTTTTTGTGAGCTGCTGAGTACCTTCACCTCATTTTGACATCAGTAAAAACAGAAAGGTTTCACTTCAATTCCTACAAAGACTGCAATGGTCATTTTTACATATCCCTTCAGGAGGACAGAAAATGATACATGTCTAGGAAGAGGCAGATTTTTCTATGTGCAGAATACATGCAGAAATATAATGTTGTCAAATCATACTTGTTAGTATTCATAATGCTGTAACTACTCTTAATTCTCATCCTTGTGTCCTTCATTCCAAAAGGAAGAGGAAACTACTGCTCAGATGTACTCAAAAAGAGCTCCTAGGCTGCTTTAGTGTTGTTTATTTTTCATCTTGGAAAGTAATTTTTTTAATCTGACTACAAATACCATTCATCATCTGGAATAACACAACCATCAGTTCCATACATGCATTATATTGCTCAGAGATACTCAGCACTATCTGGGCTTCTGAAATCTTTATATTGTGCTTCATATATTTTTTTAGTCATTGTGTAAAACATAGCAATACTGAGGGTGCTGGTCTGAAAAAGTATTGCCCAGAAAAAGCATGTCAGCAGTCGTTAACTAATTGCATTTGTTCAAATTTCTGCCATGCTGTTAAGTGCAGGTAAAAGTCTCTGGAACTTCCTTGTCTTTAATTGTGCCAGCAGGTCTCTCAAAGAAAAGTATTTATAAATTAAATTGCATGTTCTGAATAATATGCAGAATAAACAATATACTTGACAGCAGAGAAAGAGATGATCCAATATTTAAAACCAAACTTATTTCCTTTTTCATAAACCATTTCATTGCTAGTCTTGCAATACAAGTTAGGCATTTATTCCATTACAATTTCAAAATTTGTATGCAATCTGGAACATCCAAGTTATCGTAGTGTCATTACCGTAGCAACAGAATGACTTGAAGCACAATTATTCTATGAACCAGATCAAAATGTTTTGTAAATTTCTAAAATTTAAGAAATTATAGAAAGTAGATTTCATAGGCGTATGTACATTGGTTGGAAAATACTGGTATAAAAATAGTTGCTCAGGAATTCTTCATTGTTTCTAAGTGTATTTGAAGAAAATGCTTTAAAATGTATTTTTTAAGTTCTTAATACTGAAAATGCTGGCTTTAATAAAATCTGTTAGCTATTTCACTCGTAAGATCAATATTGTTACTGAAGTCTGTAGCTTTCTGATGGACTTTTCAATCTCTTTGCAATGGTGTTCACATTTCAATTTAATAAAAGTTCTTGGATAAAATTCACAAAGTCTAGCTTTCTTCATGAAATATAACAATTCCAGTATATAATATATAAAAAGGAAAAGCCAGACATCCAGCACAGTCTGTAGGACAGGCTCCCACTGTTCTGCCTGAGGAAGGCCCCGTGATAGGTGTGTTTAACCCACTTTGCATGCACCGAGCAACTGAACCAGTTAACACAGATAGCTCATGCACCAGGTCACAACTTTATACTCATGCTTCTTTAGGGGTCTTTGTGTTGGTGACAATTATCTTTATCACTGAAATTCAGGGATTTCAAGTTAGCAAAAGTAAAGTTTGATTGAGAAAGGTTGAGCATTTGGGAGTCCTAAGGTATCTAAGTACTGCCCTGACTAGTAGAAAATACAAATCTCTGACCCACTGCAGCAGGATCAGGCAGTTTTCCTGCCAAACTGGGGCTGCCCCCCAGGGTAGGTGAAGTAGCCAGCCTTCTGCCTTCGGAACAGCTAGGGTCTCCAAAATCACTGTGAAATATCTTTCACTGGCAATTGTATCTAGTTACAGTGTATGCCAATTACCATTCTAGGGAACATCACCACAAATCTTATTTCTTTTAGTATTATGAGTAACTGGAAGGTAATGGAGGACAACAGAGAGCTTCCCGCTTTTTCCATCCTTGTAAGAGGTTGTGCTAGTACTTTTTACCGAGGAAGCAAAAAAAAATGAAGAAATGGGTCATCAGTTATCCCTCTCCTTATAACACCTTTCAATTTCTCCTTATCACCCGGCTGTATTTAACAGCGCCTTCTGGTTTTTTTCGGATGTGGCTTTGTTTTGCTGGCCTGCCTCAGGGCCRTCGCTGCCCAGGCCAAGCAGCCTGCCCTGCTCACCCCTGGCAGCTCTTCTGTAAGGATAAACCGCACTCCCTCACAACCACTTTTTTAATTAACGCACAGAAAACGACTGAGGACGGGATAGAATTGGATTACGCCAAAACCAAGCTGCCAGCCTTAGGACAACGGTAATTTGTATTCGGCGCCCTCGGCGCCAACCTCCCCTGCCCGCCGGGCCGCCGTAACGGCCGCCGCCGGCACGTGCGGGGAGGCCCCGAGGGGGCGGGGCGAGGGGCGGGGCCGCACCGCCTCCGCCCGGCGCTGCCCTGGTGCGGGCCGACATGGCGGGGGGGCTCGGGCGGCTGCTGCGGGGCTGCGGCCGCCGGCTGGGCAGCGGTAAGGCACCGCCGCGATAGAGGAGGCGGCTCGGCTGTGCCGGAGCCGTCCGGAGCAGCCGTCCGAGTCCCGGCGGGACGGGGCAGCCGCTGGTGTCCGGGCGGGCGGTCCCAGCGGCCGTGAGGGGCTGAGGTGGCTCTTCCCGCGGTTGGGGGCTCGCTCCGGCGGGGTCTGCTGGAGCAGCTGCTGTGCACGGAGCCCAAAGTCCCCGCAGGCCTGGGTTGGACGGGGGAGGCCGGGGGGTGTGTCAGCGTATCTCCCTGAAAGCCGGCTCTCGTGGGGATTTTTGTGCGTGGGGGGAATGAAGCGCTTCCAGTGTAGCTGTAGGTCCCTTTGAAAGAGATCCAACGGCAGAACTTYTCTCACTTACGGTTTTTGATTAATATTTTTGAGACTGGCCTCTGATTAATTCATTAGTGCTGTAAGTGGTTGTAAGGGAAGTGACGGTGTATGTAACTTATTTCAGGAAACTTTATTCTTCATTCATTTACATTTTAATATGTTTTAGATATTGTTTAAAACCTTACAGATTTAAAAATAAACGTGCCATCCTCAGCAGATAATGTTAGGGATGCAGAAAGGGAATATATTTAAATGATAACTTTTTCTGATACCTCCTTAATTACACTTCCAGTTAAATGAAAGGTAGGACAGTGTCATGTTTTTACGATTTTGGAAAGAGCACGGCAGTGAGAGCTGTCAGGGCCCTGAGCACACGTTGCCTGCCCTGAGCAGCCTTACCCGGGGGCTCTGCCTGTGCCCACTGCCCAGGAGCCCTGTTTGAGCTCAGCCCTGAGCCTTCAGTCCCTGCCCCAGTTGTGCCATGGGTATAGCCTTGCCACCAGTCCAGCCTCTGGCCCTGTCTCCTGGATGGACCTTGGACCTATGTTGTAGCTTTGTCTCCAGCCCTGTCTCTGGCCCCATCTGCTGCTGCTCCTGACTGGACTCCCTGGGTGGACCCTGGACCTGATTTATCTCCTCCACTAATGTGGGGCACTGTCAGTGGACCCTGCTTTGCCCACCTTCTTCAGGTCTCTTGGGACTGGACCCTCGTCCCTGAGAGCACCGCCTGTGCTGCTGTCACCCTGGGCTCCTGGCTTATGCCTTTGTAGAGGATTCCTGCTCTTGCTGTTCCAGATAAGAATTTGTATTAGAAACTGTTGGGGGTTTTTTAAGTCTTTTTCTGCCAAAATAAAGGTCTGTGTGGAACTGAAAGCTGAGTTTTAGCAGATAAGAGAGAAGTGCCTTTTTTTTTTTTTAAAATTGGCATATATTTTGCTTTTACAAAGATAGGTTACTTAATTATTTTCTCCCCCAAGAAAATCTCTCAGACAAAAAAAAAAAACCACCTTGCTTTGACCATAGCTTCTGTGTTCTGTGAACAAGCTTATTGAAAAACTCTTTCAGATGTGCACTTTGATAAGTGTTTGATAACTCTCTTACTATTTTGTAGTTGCCTTTAGGCAGCAAAAATGGAAAAGCTCTGTCTCCACACAAGCAAAAATGCCTCCTTGTGATTTTGTACCTGAAAAATACAAAGTAAGTCATACATATTACACTGAATTTAAGTAAGACTGCATTACTAGATCTGAGTGATAGGCTCATCTGCTATAGTCAGCGCATTAAATAGGATTATGAAATTTGCTTGTTTGGGCAAAAAACAATTRTGTTACAACCAGGATGTAACCTATAGATGTGCCTGTGTGACAATTCTATAACTTACAGCTAAATTGTTGATTTGAAAAACTTTAAGGAAGAGAGAAGTGCAGAACAGCAGTCATTTCAAAAGCTGACTTTCAGAGGTTTGTAGAACCCTCTGAGCGCCAGAATTTTTTAAAATCTTAATTCTGTGAACAACTGCTGCTGTGTAATCTATGTGATCTACTACAGCTCCATTAGTCTGGATCTTTAGAAAGCATAAACGGATACTTTTTTTATTCCACTCAGTCCTATCCGTATGAACGTATGCAGAAGATTCGTGAACAAAATATTTCGCCTTCACTGCGAATGTATTACAAGAAGCCATTGTTGCTGCATCAAGGACATATGCAGTGGTTGTTTGATTATGAAGGACAAAGATACCTTGATCTCTTTGCTGGAATTGTCACTGTCAGTGTTGGTCACTGTCACCCGTAAGTTTGTTGGTGTTTGATTTATACTGTAAAATACAGGAAGAGATACCTATGTTGGTTTTGCTCTTTGTTAATCTGTGGCACTGTGAGCCTAAAACCAGAACATAATTGAGTAAATGGTCATGTATGTCTCATATTAAGGTCAATTTCCACTACATTTTGAATAATTCATTACTCTTGTCTATTTGTTCATCTCTCTGGCAAATGGCACAATGTCTGCAGTTTCAGAATTAGTAACAGGTAGGTGTGTGCATGGATGTGTGCACGTGTGTTGAATTTAATCCCTTTGTCTCTTCTTGTGCTATACGCAGGAAGGTAACTATGGCTACCCAGAAACAGCTTGCTCGCCTGTGGCATACCACTAATATCTACATGCACCCATCAATCCAAGAGTATGCTGAAAAGCTAACTTCTCTTTTTCCCGATCCACTTAAGGTACTTTGCTTCTGACAGGAGCAGGGGCTGGTGAAGGGGGTATCAGTCTACAAGAAATATTTAATATAAAAATATTTATTAAATAAATGAGAGCCATGATATCTGTGGAGAGAAAACCTGTATGGGGACTACAGACTGTCAGATGAAGTGAGCATGATGACCCTCAAGGCTTTTTCTTTAGACCCAGGTATAGACAAGCATAATATCCCAAGCTCCTGTTTGTTCTGTCCTTCCAGTTGTCACTGTGAAGGCACATTACCAGCTTAAACACTACTGAAGGAACTAAGAAGATGTTAACTATTCTTATATGTAGCCAGCCTTAATTTGCTTGATCTCATGAAAATTAACAGTGAAAAGTATTTGGCAGTACTTTGTGTGGTGAGGTTTAGTGACATTTTAGATAAATAAACCACATAAATATCATGCTTCATATGCCCAGAAACAGTAAGAAAAATACTGTGTTTGCTTTCAGGTAAAATAAACTGGTCATAAAATGTAAAGCATCTGCATAGTGTAAGCAGTGGAGAGTCTCAGTCACTTCTGAAAATTAACAGTGGTGACACTAGAATTTGAGCTGTTTTCRAATCTCAGAACTTGTATTCAGGATGTCCCCTTAATTCTCATTTGCTCCCAATACGCAAGCTCTGCTTACCTGTTCTGTTCCACRGTTGTGTCGTGTATGTCACTCCTAGTAACTAACATTCAGGGACACCGTACAGCCCTTTTTACCTGTGTGAAGGTTATTTCTATTCAGTCAGTCATGCTCAGTTTGACCCAGACACTTTCATTTTTCTTTGAATCAGTGTTCCACCTTAGGAAAACCTGAAGACTCCAACTTTTAAAATACTCTCCCTGAGTAGATCAGCTTGATCTCAGTTCTCATCTGTAGTGTATGGGCAACATTAAGTTTATTATGGTGAAGTCACCTTGTGGTAGTGAAAGGTTATAGTTCATAATCTACTAAGTGACATGATCTGATGCCAAACAAGAAGGTGGTGGTTGTGCGCTGTACTGATCCTAAGCATTCTCCCGTAGGTGATTTATCTAACCAACAGCGGGTCAGAAGCCAATGATTTGGCTATGTTCATGGCAAGGCTATATACTCGTAACTTCGACATCATCTCTTTCAGGTAATGGTGATAGATCTTTACAAAACTCTTTTGTGTGTGTGATCAGTCTCTATATGCCTCAACCAAGAAATAATAGAGAACTCGTTAACCAGATCTGCTGAGGGGAACCAATTAAAGATTTGATACTGTATATTAGGACTAGTTTACATACAAAACACAACCTGCAATTTTTGCATTTGTTGCTTAGAAAAGGGTCTAGTCTCTGTGTTCAGGGTGTGCTTTGGCGGATCTTTCTTCAGGGCCAGAGCAGGCTTCAGAAATTGCTACTTTCTTCCTTCATTCCACCCATGCAGTGCTGCCCTATTTGGGGATACAAAGGTACCTCTGGAATAGCAGTGCAGTGAACCGCTGCAGGGAGCTTCTCTGGCTGAAAGCTAACCTGGCGGAAGGATTTTTTGGTTTGTTTGTTTTGCTGCCTTATTTTTCGGCCAGATCCCTGAACCATAGTTCACTGCACAGGTACACAAACAGCTCTTCTGGCTTAACGACAGAGGTGGTGCAGGGATAAGTGCTATGTAAGCACCAGTGTAAGCAGTTCTCCTCTTTACTGTGCATCCCAGGCAGCCTCAAATATTAGAATAGGAGGCCTTGTTATGAAGAGCTGTATTTTTCTGTTGTTCTGTTCAACAGAACATTGGGTACCCACCTAGCTTGTATATTCTCGTTAATGAACTTTTGATTTGTGTATAAAACTGGCAGCAAACCACCATGTAGTTTAATGATTGGCAGCATCTGTTAGAGAGAGCAGTAGTTGCCAAGATGAACGTGGGAAAGAGCACAGAGATGTTTGCTCTGTAGGGCTCAGGTGGTACAGCAGAACTTCTTGAGGCACTGTCTGAATTGCTGTTGGTTTCATTCATTGTTCTCTTCTCCTCGCGAACATTGCCTCACAATTTTAACGTTTGAAATTTCAGGAAACCAATGCAGATGGRCAGTCATGGATCTTCCAAAACCAGAGCAAAAAATGGCAGTAGGAATCTTTTTGGTTTGAGTGTAACAATGTACATTTTCCCCGATAATTTGTAGCTCAGAAGCATGCCTTCTCAGAACTAATATTGCTACAGTCTCTTCTTGGAAATGAATGATRTTCATGGGCTTTGTTTGTTTGCACAGAGGAGCATACCATGGAGGCAGCCCTTATGCGCTGGGATTGACATCTATTGGTCCTTATAAGCATGGTGTTGCCAATGGCTTTGGCTGTTCAACAGTGAGATTTTTATTATTTTTTTAAAATAATCTGGATAACTAACAGCTTATTTGAATATTTCAACAATTAGTATGTTTTCTATCCTCAAAGTGCTTTATGGTCACTAACGAAACTGCAGTGTAGCTGTTCCTGCTGTGTAAGCACCACAAGAGCCAGGGTCCCCTTTCCTTCTCCATAGAGTTACTTGTGCTAATTTGGAGTTGGGACAGCCATAACACRAGTGGTCGTGATTTACAGTGCTTTAGTCATGCTTGGTGCTTGCATGGAAGTTTATGTAGGGTGCAAAATAATAATGCTCAGAACCCCTTTTCTCAAGTTTGTTTTGGCAAGTCTGTGCAAAGCTGCTTTCAGCTGGTCTGAAGCAGATCCTCCCCTGGAATGAAAAAAACCTGTCCCTCATCTCAGTGAGACATAGCTGTTAAGGAGTTCCATTGGGGATAAATGGCAATATGTTATCTCCCTGCCCTTGAGCAGACGGGAATGACTTTCTGTCTGCTAGAAGCTGTCATTGGCTACTCTGATCTGTATCGGTGATAGCTCAGCCGCAGCACTGGCTATAGGAAGGCTCCTTTATAGCAGCCTCCCAACCTGGCTCGATAAATGAGTTGCCTGAAGTCATGCAGTGTTTCATCAGCAGTCAGGATGAGAAGACTGGAGTTCCCGATTTCCAGCCTGTAGATCTGCCTGTCTTCCTGTATTTTGCAGGTTTTTATCATACTTCAGATTACTGAAGTGCTACCGGCAACTCTAAAAATGTTGCTATTACTCTTAGATAACCAAAACTGCTGACTAAATTAAAGAACAAAACAAAGGAAATCGTCAGTTGAGTGACTATTGCTGGAATAGTCTAAACTTGTTTCCAGAACTTCTGTCTCTGTTCTACCATTCCTTGTGGGGGAAGTTTGGTATTAGTCCACAAGTGTTCTTCAGACAAGCCGCTTGAACTGGGTATGCCCTTTGACTCTAACAGACTCTTTTAGTTTTTTTCATTACTCATCCCTAAGTATGATCAAAACATCTCTTAGAAAGGTGTCATCAAACCTGTAGCTATTTCTTTTATGCTTGACAGACAATGTTACCAGATGTTTTTCGTGGTCCATGGGGAGGCAGCCATTGTAGAGATTCTCCAGTGCAAACTGTTCGAAAATGCAGCTGTTCGGAAGGTTGGTCAATGACAAAAAGTATTTGGCTTTTAGATTAGAGAATACTAGAGGGCTGTGGAAATAGGTTATATTTACCTCCTCAAGAAAGGTAGACCTCTGGTTAGGATTTGCAAGGGCAACGAAAGAAAATATTGCAGAGAACCTCAGGCACCTGCTTCACACTGAGAAAAATTTTGGGCAGGTGACTCCTCATATTCTCAGATTTCTTCTTAAATTCCCAGTCTTTGTTTCCAGCATTTGTCATGATCAGCTCTGGAAGCTGTGGAACTCAGTTTAGCACATCTGGAGGAACAGAAATGTTGATTGCTGTTTTCTGCTGTTTCTGAAGTTTTGACAGCTCTTCAGCTTTTGTTTTGGAATAATATGAACATTAAAGAAAACCTGAAGCCAGTGGTGGGCAAACAGTCTTATATGAGGCAAAACACTCCATATGCAGCACAGTGTGAAAGCTCCTCTGCTGCTCTCCTGTTAACAGCAATTAGAGTAATTCTTTGCCAGTGTTTCAGCAGGCACTCTTTAGTATTTTATTTCACACGTGTACATAACAGAATGTTTTCTTTTTAGCTTTGCCCTCCCTAGTGAATGGGAGCATTAGCTATACTAATTGCTCTGTTCTTTCAGTGTAGACTGACACGCAGCTGTATTCTCCAGAATCCTCATACCTGCACTAACCTAACGATTACTTATGTCTTATGCTGATGTTTATTAACCCTGAGAAAGTGCTTATTCCTTCTGCTGATGTAGGTGATTCACACACACTTTCTCTACCTACAGCTTACTGACCTGTATAATGTGCAACATCTTATTGTCTGGCAGCTTTGTGTTGGTGTTTTGGAATTGGCATTCCTTAGAGTATAAATGGTTTAAGAGGAAAATAAGGGGCTCTCTCCTTTAATGTTTACCCTTTTATTGTGCATTTGAGAGGTGATATTTACCATGCAGTCAGATAATACTTGTTGCTTAGATGCATAATTTCATGTTTTGAAGCTAGTTTTGTGTCGTTTTAAGTAAATTCCCATTAAACTATTTCCCCTGTAAACAGGTGTATGTCATGCAAATGACCAGTACATTGAACAGTTCAAAGATACTCTGAATACCTCGGTGCCAAAGACAATAGCTGGATTTATCGCTGAACCAATTCAAGTAGGTAGTTTGCCATTTCTCAAAGGTAATAGCACAAATAGTGTGAAACACTCAAATCTGATATTCTTTAGCTACATCCTAAACACAGACTTCTGCTGATTTTTTTTATTATTTTTAATGCCTTACACATCTTAAATATTTGAAAGAATGGATGCACTGTCTTAAAATTTCAGCTTTTGTCACTGATTTCAATGGAGCTAGAATCTTGCTCATGAAGGTAAATTAAACAGAGAATCATGATTAAACATACACACTTCTTATGCATTTAAATAGCGAGTATGGAGCATGCTATTGTTTAGTTTCTAATACCTTCTTCCAAATTTCTTTTTGCTTTTCTCTTTACTGTGTCTGTAAACTTTAACTCAATCCCCCTTCCACCTCTTCCCAGCCACGTTGTAGACTATATTTTTAGCAGCTGTCCAGCAAGTGGCGGCCACAGGATTCATTCTCTTGGTGCTTCACCCAAGTTTCAGAACTGCTGTATATGTGGTTCTTAAAGAAGAAGAATGGAGAATATATCCTGGGAACAGTAAAAGGAAGAAAAAAAAAAAAGTGAGAATTGGGACCACAGAGAAAATTGGAGCTGTTCTCTGTTTTTGCTGTCTTCTAAGCCTTTACATATTTTATTCTTGAGATGCCATTGCAGTCCAGGTGTCGAGTGGAATTTCTGGCTGAAATGAAAACCGGCAAAGTGAACAGAAATTGAGGAAACAGTGTTTTAATTAAATTAACCAAAACAAGGGATGTGAATTCTCTGGTTAACTTTGTCATCAAACACAGTGTCTGGGTTTCTCAGTGTGTAGGTTTTCAAGGTACTTGTTTTGGCAGTTTATCTTTAATTGATTCTGTCTTACAGTGATCCAGTTTACAGTATGGCCTCATAAAYATTTATACCAGCACAACTAATGGAGACTGCTGGAATGGGAATGAGTGACCTGAGCAGGAACTTGAGACAACCATCTTGCTATTACCTGAGGGCTGCTGGTATTTTTTCTTATCGTAGGACAGTCACACAGTAGAACTCCTGTTTCCTTGTCTGTTCCTGAAGACTTTGTCTTTTTTGTCTTGGCAGGGTGTTAATGGAGCTGTTCAGTACCCAAGAAATTTCTTAAAGGAAGCTTATCGGCTAGTACGGGAAAGAGGGGGCGTTTGTATTTCAGATGAAGTAAGTTTTTTTGACATAAGAGCTCTAGCTTTGGGGTACCTCTGAAAGTCGTCTTAAACGAATCCAAGTGAATGCAAACTGGAAACCTGGAAATAATCTAAAAGAAATGCTATACATTTCGTAGCTTCAGTGCATCTTCCCAAGCATAGGAGCTTCGCAGTTTTTACTGTCTTTATTCTGCTGTGTGGTATTCTGATTTTAGACACAGGTAATGTTAGAAGCAGTCCTTGCCTTTTGGGAGCAGTAAATTTATGCAAATATGCAGCTAATAAATGCTAGATGTGATGTGAGGTGTGTCACAATAACAATTGCTTTTATGAGTGGTGTTGGCATACGTAAACTCTAGAAGGCAGTTGATTGCTGTACCTCTGCAAATACATTTTATAAATAGAATTTGCTTAGCTGAAGCTATTTTGAAATAGTGGCAGATGCTTCAAAGTGATGGTGATACATACCTTAAGCATTGCAGTAGTAGAAATCAGCAATCATGGGGTTGCAATTTTGAAATGTGATATGCAACTGCATTTTCTCTCCATTTTGAAATGGAAGCTGCAGCTTATTTGTGCATCTCACCATGCCTAAGACGTGGTGACATGTTATCTCTTTCATATGTGAAAGAAAAACCCAATTATAATAAAAAGTATTTTGTGCAAAGCCATCTGAATAAGGATCCTAATACAAGTTGACTCCAGATATAGTTGCAGTTTAATGCAAATCAGTAACAATAGAAAGACAAGAAAAAGAAACCATATTGTAAAATCTAAGAARGTGATGGGGATTTCTCTGGATTTTTCTTTTGTAAGGTACAGACAGGATTTGGACGGACAGGCAGCCATTTCTGGGGATTTCAAACACATGATGTAGTCCCTGACATTGTTACTTTGGCAAAAGGAATTGGTAATGGCTTTCCAATGGCAGCTGTTGTTACAACAAAAGGTATAAGTGTTCTGTTCTGCTAGGGATTGAAATAGAGCAATTACAAAATATACTATACAATAATTACTTCCTGGAGAGATGTGTGTTCAAACAGCTGAGCTTGATTAATAATCTTCATCTCCATCTATCTTTTGACAAATGAATTGGATTCTCATTACTCACTTGTTTTTCCAAGTGCTGTGCTATACCAGTGCAAAGCTTTATTTAAATGGGGTTAGTTGTATAACTGAAGCAGGAATGACCTTGTGAGACATTGGTGGAGCTGGTAATAGATCCTGGAAATCCTCACTGAATTCACCGTTTTACAGATCAATGTACTGCGAGTATATAAGGCAGCATGTTAGCCAACTACTTGGTTCATACAAATGACTGGCTGAATCTAGTGAAGAAAATTTGTAGATGTCAGTTTAAGGGGACAACTGACAGCATATGTTAGAAGTGTGACTTTTTTAAAAGTCTGTTTTTAGCGTCTGCTAGACACTATAGTTTGRGGAAATAGTCATATTTTGCACAGACTACTTGCAGGAAGAAAATAAAATCTTCCTATTGCATTGCCTCCAGTAGAATCAGGGTTAAAGCACAGCAAATTTAACCTAACAGTTAAGTTAAAGCAGATAAGTACTGTATAGCATATAAAGCATAAGGCAACTGTAAGAGTAATCAATGCTGTTCTTTTCCTTTTAGAGATTGCAAGTTCCTTTGCTCAAAACCTTCACGTTAATACATTTGGAGGAAGCCCTTTGGCCTGCGTAGTTGGAGCTGCAGTTCTTGATGTAGGGAGAATGTTATATAAATTTATATATTCCATGCTCTTTCTTGTAGCAAAAGATGAAACATTTATATTTGTTCTTACTATAGAGTTATATGTGAGCAATTTTTAAAATTACTGTATAAAATGCATAAACATATGCATGTATTATGCATACATGGCCAATGTGCCCCATGTGTAAGAAAAAATAAATTCCTTGTTAGTTCCATTGCAAAATTTTCATCTCTTTAGCAAGAATAGGAGTCCTCTAATTATGTTTTCATAATCATCTTTCTTTGTCTCCCTTGCGTTCTTTACTTTGTTAATAAAAATGTAGGAAAGCACTTTTCTCACAAGCCTTAGCTAACTCTCTCATAGGACTACGCAAATCCTCAGCTAAACCAAATTTATTCTCTGGCGCACATGCCTAACAAAATTGTTTTAACTCCACAGCTTTTACCTTATGCCTAAAAAGCGTTAACGACCAGATCGTTAAAAATATCTAATGTTAGAATTCTTTTTGAAAAAAAATCCCTCATGAAAAAGACAATAGAAAAATTTGCAACATATTTCACTTACTATCCAGCAGAAAATCGGTCTGTAGTACGTCGCTATTTAATTTGTCTTGATCATGTACAAACCATTTTTCCTTTAATCTCACTTCATTACAGCAGACACTGTTACTACTCATGTTACTTTCCTGAGTGTTTTGGGGGTTTTTAAGCTATTTTATAAGATGGCTGACCATATGAATAAAAACATTTTGAAAGAACAGTTTACAAATAAGAAAGCCTGAACCTATATTTTGGGGTTTTTTGGCTCTGAAGTAACTTGGAGTCTAGGTCTGAAATAAGTCCAAGGAGGTTGTCAGAGTCAGGAAGAATAAAATGAAATTGAAAGAAAAGAAGAGGAAAAAAAAAAAAAGAAAATAAAAAGGAAAAGCACCCACTTTAAATTTTGTAATTGTATTTTTTGTTTTTTCATGTTAATTTTCTTAATGCAAATATTAAGTTCATAAAACAGCTTGTGCATGTCAGTGCTGATAGCTGGCTGCGTGTCAGAACTTGGATTAAGGAGAGCAGAGTAAGGAACAAAAAAAAAGATTGTGATTAAAAAGCATGGTGTTGATGAATCTAATTAAAACACTCAAGTTGTTTCCTAAAAGGCAGCCTAGTACACATAGGTATGCCTTGTCAAATTATATCCTTCTCATGATACTGGAGAAAGAATTAAAATATTTCTGGTAAGATTTTGAAAACAGTCCTGCTGGTCAGGTATTYTTCAGTTATGACTACATGTGGGCATGAATTATTGGATTGTGTTTATGGAATAATAAGTAAAATGTGAAAAACGCCACAGCAACGTCAAAGTATTATGTTCAATTGTACTCTGATGCCATTAAAGGATTGTAAGAGAAGAAAAATGTAAGGACCGTAGTAGTAAAGGAACATAATCTGCCAGGAAGTGAGATAAACATAACATGTTGTCAAGCTAAATGGGGATTAACCGACTGTATTGGAAGCTTTTCTTGCAAAACTGTCATTGTACATCATTTTAACCAGGCTATTGAAGAAGATGGTCTACAAAAAAACAGTGAGGATGTGGGAACATACATGCTACTGGAGTTGGCTAAACTACGGGATAAATTCAAGATTGTTGGAGATGTCCGTGGAAAGGGACTTATGATTGGAGTAGAAATGGTGACAGATAAGGTTAGTGATTTACTTTATTCCTTCCAATTTACAGTGAGACTGAAAGTTTTATCACATTTTATTTCAGTTGAAATAATACAAAGATTTTCTATTAAAAAACAGCTAGTGAAGTGAGAAAACATTGCTCTGGCTAAAAATGAGCCAGAACGTTCCAGCATTTCAAGTATTTCACAAGCTTTGAGTAAACAGTGACTTGTGTACCTTAATTGCATAAACTCATCTTAGAAAGCAGATAGATTATGCAGCTAATGTTTTCAGCCAGAGATGGGGGTGGGATTTATTGGAGACACTGGAATATACATCTTTTTCATAGAACTAATTTAGAAGAACTAAGTGAAGTTTAATGCTCACTTCCATTAGGATAGTCGCCACCCTCTTCCAGCTGAAGAAATCAATCAGATCTGGGAGGACTGTAAGGACATGGGGGTTCTGATCGGCAGAGGAGGACTCTACAGTCAGGTAGTAAACCTCTGGTTATACATAAAGCTTATTTTCTGTCCTCGTGAACTACATCCTGTTTCCCTCAAGCTAAATTAACTTTAGTAAATAAACTAGAAAATGTATACCCTTAGGAACTAGCTCTGTTTAATTGTGTGTAATTTACAAATTGGACAGGAGCTATTTTTTTTCTTTTCAACTATGCTGAACTAGATCTAAGCTTGCAGTTTTCCTTTAGAGGGACAACCTCCCCTAGAAAAGTGATGTACTATAATATGTGTAAATTAGAAGAAATCAYCAATATTCAGGTCTCCTAAGTCTTTGCTGCTGTTCAGGTTATCACCTCACCTGTCGGCACAGAAGWAGTTTGGTTTTTCTGGTTCTTTCATTCTGGAGAGCTGATAGCATTCCACCTGGATGATAATTAAAAAAAAAAAAAAGTCATTAATAGCAAGTGCAGCAACGCAGCACAAAAGTGAGACTTGCATGTGAATGGGTGTCAGCCCACACCAATTGAAGACGCACCATGCTGTACCCAGGGCACTCTGTCACCAGCTTACAGCATGCGAGTTAATAGCAGAGAATTGCCTCAGGGCTGGTCAGGTCAGTGAAGCCCTCTGACATAGAGGAAGCAGCTTCTGTATGAGATAGATGAAGGATGGCTGAAATAAATAGGACACTGCATCTGTCACCTCATCGGTTCTTCCACAAATCACAGACGAACAGGCTGCAGCTCAGAGTATAGTAAAATCTGATTCTGTCTCACGAGAGTGCTATTCATCTGTCAGTGTATCTGTTTATCAGTTGTCTGCTGCGGGTGGGAGAGACCATTATTCCACTCTTGCTGCGTAAAGTCCTGGGATATGATGACAGAAAAATTTAAACTGAAAGTTTAAAAGATTCTTATGGAAGTTAAATACTTTTGGAAACATTATAATATAAATCAAACATTTGGATTAAGAACCTAAGTTCTTGACAAGTTAAACTGTGCATATATCCCTTCCTGATCAACATGCATTCAAGCTATAGTACCCTAACTGAAAGTTAGCATTTAGTGATTCTTTGATAATAAATTCTCTTAGAAGCCTTAAAAAAACCCCTATAATATAACAGCAAATCAGCTGACACAGTGCAAGAGGCTGCCACTCTCAATAGATACTGCTTTTCCCTGTGGTAAAGCTGCCAAAAAGGAAGATGCACCTACATCTCTCTTCTTTTTTAATAGAAACCCATCTAAGATTTTACACTAGCTCTATCTGGAATAACAGAGCTGCAAACGTGATCTACTCTAGTCAGGTCTCTTTTGGGGGCAGTTGCTTTATCACGAGTGGAATGGGGAGTTGGATGCAGTCAAGTCCAAAATTGCCCCACTTCAGAGTGCATTTATCAGAAGCCTCAGTCCCTGGTCTGCTGTTCTGCTATGATATTATTTTTCACACTTTTGATTAKATTTTTTTTTGGGCGGAAGGTGAGTGCTGACCTAGATGGGCTGTTAGAAACTGTATTATTTCCATACAATTTTAAGGATTTCTGGGGTTTTTTTTTCCCCTTTCTTTCCAGACATTTCGAATTAAACCTCCTATGTGCATTACTAAAAAGGATGTCGACTTTGCTGTGGAAGTATTTCATTCTGCTTTACAGAATCACATGGAAAGAGCAGCTGCAAAATAGACTTGATTTGTTTCCCTACATGAGATGCACACAGAACCCTGATACTTGCCACCCAGACTCTGCACTAATCAACACTGGATAAGAAAATCATAGTTTGAAGATGAAATACTTGTTCAGCATCATAAGAGCAGTCTGACAGATCCAGTGTTTAATAAAGAATATGCTCTAATCTGTTTTGTAAACATACAGTTCAGTTCTACAGTGGTGTCATGTAATTGCTGCACGCCTATTCTAACATTAGCATAAAAAACCCTGATTGGATTAACTGGGTATCAGATGAAGAGGCAGACACATATTCATCTTTCATCTGTGAAAGTCATAACAAAATTGGTAATTTTTAGAAAGAGTGACAGCAAATTAATAAAGTTGTTTTGGGGCAGTACATGCTGTTTGGACTTCGTAGCATCTGTCGTCCCCTTGGGGGTGGTACCAGCGCTGCCATGGAGTGCGTCCTGCTGCTCTGGCTGTGTTCCTTTGTACCACAGCATTTACCGTTGGTTCTTAAACGTGTTTTCAGAGAAGCACCACCTGCTCCTGCATGGCTGAGCGTTGGTGTGCGGTGGCTCTGGTGCAGAGCTGGCTGGGACCAGTGCAGGGTAGTCCCCGACTGCCTTCCCCTGCGGTCACCACTGCTGCTGCCCCCACACCCGCTACCAAAACCTTGCCATTTATACCCAATACATACAAGCATTTGTAAAACACACAAATGATAAAGTATTTGTTTTTATTTAAATGAGAAAAAAATCTAAGTCAAAAAGTAATACTGTAGTCTTGTGAGATTTCAATTACATAAGCATAGTCAATCTCTGGCTGAGAACCACCCTGAGCAGAACGTAACTGGAGATTTCAAACAGAGTTAGAACTATTTACCCTTGCTACAAGGTTACACTCTAATTAGAGCATGAAAAAAATCTGTGTGCACACAGAACTTGTAAAGTTTCTAATTACAGTAATTATTTTTATCATGGGGCTCCAATCCAGTTGTTATCCTCTCMAAAATATGCTTGCACAGCACACCCATTTGTCATTTAGCAAAGATGCAAACTCTGGCTGATGAAGTAAGATGCCATGTTTGTTTCTTACATAATCACTTTTTATAATGTTTTAGTTCATTACCTCCTTCAGTTTCCAACAAAAAAAATGGCATTGTGGACAGTCAGCAAGAATTGTACATTTATCATTTCATTTGCATTCAAATTTTAGCATTTGAATAATTCCTTGAGCCAATGAAGGTACCATGTCAACTTGTGGGAGGAGGAGAGTATTCTGCCATTTTGTGTGACGAGTTGAAAGTTTAGAGGAACTCAGTTAACACAAGATCTGTGCTTCTGGGAAATTATACTTTAGGGATTTCCTAAACAACATGCTACAGCCTTTGCTGAGCACTGCCTTCTTCAACCGCATTGACAATTCCTGTGTAAAATCCCCTTCCACTCCAGACATGTAGTGCAGGTAGATTATGCATTTAAACAGAGGTGCAATACCAATTCCCATGTTTTTCRTTAGAAATCAGAAGAAATTAATTGATTTACATCACTCATTTATTTCTACCTTTGCTTACTCCAGCAAGGCTCTTCCAAAAGACTTTCTCCCCAACACCTGGCATGCAGGTAGATGTACAAAACCAACAGGAATTGTCAAAACTGATAAACCAGCTTTGTCATCTTACTCTTTCCTTTCTGTCTGCCGTTCAATGTAATTAAGTAACTTGAAAGGGTCATTGGGGATGGCAGAAAGGCCTGCGTTTTCCCATGTCTTGGTGATGTTTCATCTTTAATAGATGATCAAAGCAGCACAGGCCCCTCTATTGGCTACGCTCACCCTGAACTAAGCCCTCTCAAAAGAAAGGCCTTGAGGTTCAACAAGGCCAAGTGCTGGGTCCTGCACTTTGGGTCACAACAACCCCAGGCAACGCTACAGGCTTGGGGAAGAGTGGCTGGAAAGCTGCCCAGCAGAAAAGGACCTGGGGGTGCTGGTCGACAGCCGGCTGAACATGAGCCATCAGCGTGCCCAGGTGGCCAAGAAGGCCAACGGCATCCTGGCCTGTGTCAGGAATAGTGTGGCCAGCAGGAGCAGGGAGGTGATCGTGCCCCTGTACTTGGCACTGGTGAGGCCGCACCTCGAATCCTGTGTTCAGTTTTGGGCCCCTCACTACAAGAAGGACATTGAGGTGCTGGAGCGTGTCCAGAGAAGGGCGACGAGGCTGGTGATGGGCCTGGAGMACAGGTCTTATGAGGAGCGGCTGAGGGAGCTGGGGTTGTTTAGCCTGGAGGAGACTGAGGAGAGACCTTATTGCTCTCTACAACTACCTGAAAGGAGGCTGTAGAGAGGCGGGTGTTGGTCTCTTCTCCCAAGTAACAAGCGATAGGATGAGAGGAAATGGCCTCAAGTTTTGCCAGGGGAGGTTTAGATTGGACATTAGGAAAAATTTCTTCACYRAAAGRGTWGTCARGCATTGGAASAGGCTGCCCAGGGAAGTGGTGGAGWCACCAWCAYTGGRGRYRTTCAAAAAACRTGTGGAYRTGGTACTTCAGGATATGGTTTAGTGGGCATGGTGGTGTTGGGTTGATGGTTGGACTTGATGATCTTAAAGGTCTTTTCCAACCTTAATGATTCTATAAGCACCAACACAAGTGTTAAAATAATTTATTATTTCCTCTGTGTGGGTACTTCATCCATGCAAGTTTCAACAGTAATGCAAGGTAAGTAGCTTAGAATTACTATTTCCCCACCCCCAACGTAAAAGCTGCTGAGATGGTAGGTCAAATCCAGTCATTAAAAAAAGGCTGGTAAAACCAAAAGAAAGCACAGGTTCCTTCACGAGATAGCACTCCTTTTGTTGTATCTTCCCTTTTTCCCAAAATTAGGACTTGCCTCCTCTGTTTAACTCTCAACATAGGCAGTGTGCACCTTTCAGTTTTGGGGGAGTTTTCATGTACGGTTATGAAGACTGTCCCTGTAACAAAGTTCTATCTGTTTTTACGTTTCTCTTTTTTGTTTCTGGTGTTCACAGTTCCATTTACAGCTGGTGCTTGTGTGGCTTTTGCATGTCCTGTGGCTTTTAGGTGTTCAAACAGTTTATTTCGGGATGGAAATGCACAGTTGCAGGTTACACAGTGGATGGGAACTTCATTCTACGAAGGAAAAACCAAAATGCTTCACATTCATATGGAATATGTAATAAATATAATACACCAATTTGTTGTATACAGTTTCTCTTAGACAATGAAATGTGAATAAGCTGTTGGCTTCTATCACAGATATTCCATTACTTATTAACAATTAAATATATTAAAAAAAAAATCACAAATATGACTTCTTGAAATTTTAAAGAGTACTAAGTAGAACCAAGAACAAGAATAGAAGCCTTGCAAATCTAATTCAAGATAAAGAATACTTTTGATCTCACCTGACTATACACTTACTGCTTTGGGCTCTGAGATTTAGTGAATTTAATGTGTCTTAGCTGTAGTTATTTTGCTCTTTCTGGGAAGCATCAATATTGGGAAAGATGCAAATGGTACTGCCTGTCACCTGCCTGATGACAACAGCTCTGTCTTCAGTTGTTTAATTTATTTGGTTTGAACTGCCTTGGAATCAGAGCTTTAGCAATTCTCTTAGAACTGAAATTTAGTCCTGCTCTTCTCTGTGAGGACAAGAGCTATTGTTCCAGTCTCCTAGCTTCTAATAAAATCACAGGGATAGAAATACCTGCATTATTAAAAAATAAGCAAAACACTGAAACAGAATTTGTGGGGTGATCAAACAACCAACCTTATTTGTAATAACACGACCACCAGCTTTTAAATAGCGTGAGTAATTTGACATACCGTTGTTGGGTGCTCTGAAGATGCTTTAGCAGACTTTTTTGCATCCTTGGCTTTTTTCCCTTTAGGCTTAGTACTGCTGATAAACAAAGATAAATGAAAGTCAGTGCACAGGAACATTCAACATTTAGGAGCTTCTGATGGTTTTCAATCATCAATGTCTCTGCTGCTTGCCCCCGTTCTTCCTTCACACAACACATGTGCTTCCAGCAAAAAAATAAAGCAATTTGATTTATACAACCAATTGTTGATCTCAAGATTCTTCTACTGGTAAGTGATGTGGCGGGGATCTGCAGTCAAACGCCATTTCCAAAGTAAATCCTAACACTCCTTGTTTAGTATCGTAAATCAACTCTGATTTAGTGGAGTAGCCCCCAGTTCACATTGGTGAGTAAATCTACTTGTTTGACAGCATCAAACATAGCACAGAATCACACAGTGACTGCAATATTGCAAGTCAGCGTACCTTTTCTCTTCAGTTTTTGCTTCATTCACTTGGCCGACATCTTCTGTAGCACTTGCATCCTCTGACACAGCACATCTTTGGCCATCATTTACCAACTCTTCTGCTGATCCACTGTCCTTGTCCACGCGGGGCACCTCCTTTTGTTCAACTGTTTCTTCATCAGCACTTCTATCGAGAGAGTCCTCGTAAGTCTGTCCAAACAGAAGAAATGCAAGTTAACTACTTTAAGTTCATTAGTGATTATGTTTGTAGCATTATACGTCATTTACCTCAAACAYAGGTGGGTGGGGAGAACACAAAGCCATGGACCCTCTTAATTTTACTGTGTGTTTTCAGTGAGATTGTAACAGGTAAAACCTTAGTTCTCCTGTTTTAAAAGATGARGCCACCTGTGATGAAGGGAAGAAACACCAATAAAACAGCCTCTAAAACTATGGAAGAGGAGAATGAAGGTAGCTTTTAATTATACGTCTGTTCTGGCTCCCATTTCCCATTATAAGATAGWGGCTTTGCCTGTAACTTTGCAAAATGTTAATTATTTAAAGTTTTCCATGCCAGACACCTGCGTTAGGACACTTAAGCCAAAATAACTGAGCTGACTGAAGCTAGATAGACACACTGTATTTTCCCTCCCTAACATCAGAAACACTGGCAGCCTTTTCCACGCACCAGAAGACAGAGTAGACTCAATACATGCAGTTTGGCAAAGATCAACCCCTGAGCAGGTCTGCAGCAAAACAGCTCAGCTCCCAAAAGCAGGATAACGAATTTGATCTAACTACATTAATGCAACCCTTACCACCTCTAGTATCTTTTGCAGAGTCTCAGCTCCCTGGAAAAACTTGGCTATCTACTTTCAGTAAAAGAAAACAAAAACCATAGTGATTCCCTGCACTCTGTAAAGCTTGGTAGAGGATGGAGGTTATGTTTCCAGAAGAATCTCTCTGCACAAGATTCCAGCTCACGCTACGCAAGAGTGGCACCTACTGCCTGGGCTGCAGAAGACCTTGTGCCCAAGCTGATAGAAGAAAGACACAGTGCCTATATGCAGCCTATACAGTGAGAAAAACACCTTCTGATTTCAAACTGAGGAGGCAAGAGTTGAACAGGAGTCTGGTGGCCTGCATGGAAACAAGAAGCCAATACTGACTTGGACTATGCAATACCAGCCAAAGAGAAGCAAGAAAAATTCAGTTGCTTGAAAATCTCAGGGAAGTTTCCTGAGGATGAGAGAGAATGACGGTATGGGAGAGGGCAGAGAAGATGAACACATAATAGGAGATTAGAGGGGTTAGGTTGGTAGACACAGGACCATTTTGGGAAAGGACAGAAGAGGCAGGACCTGGTACAGATAGCTCACTGGGACAAGGCTAGGACTGAGGCAGTAAGTAGAGAAGAGGTAAGACTTGGATCAAGCTTGAGGAAGGCAGACAAAAGAGTGTGCTCACTATGGCACTCCTGCCACTAAAGCCTGAAACAGCTTGCAGTTCTTGAATTTCACCCTGCTGCTATCAGCACAGATCAGTCATATCATGCACAGACTCGGATCCTGGAGTACAACAGGTTGGCGTTACTCATGTTTACAATTCAAGTGAAAGGTGGAATGGGTATGTTCATTTCAACAACTACGGTGTCAGTAGGATGCCAACAATGTGTTACTTCCCGCCCAAGTTAGAGACTAACAAACAATACATTATACCAACTCTAGCAACCAAAGCAGAAAACAACGACCAAACAATTGAGCTGCTAATGCACTAAGGCCATTGCTGGTCTTTCTGATCAATTCCTTGCATTCTCCCTATCTGCCTGTTTCCGTCTGTTTTCCTTGCATCTCAGACTGTAGCCTTTTTAGAACCAGAATCACATTTATTAGGATCTGCACAAACAGAACAAAGTGAGGTCTATGAGATTATTATCATACAATATGATCATAGTAAGTGTAATAATAATTATTTTGCAAAGAAGAATTAAAAATATCTAAAAACAGTCTTCAAGTTCTGTAGAATTTCAAGTTCTCTCATTTTTCAGGACAAAAAAAAAAGTTAAGTTACGAGATAACAAAACTGGGTTGTAAAGTTCCCTAAATATCATTATATGACTACATACCATCATTGTTTTCTGTTTCTTCCTCTGCTTCTTCGAGAGTCTGTAAATATAAGAATTTAAAATGACCTCTTTTCAAGGAGGAAAAAAAAAAAAAAACAAACCACAAACGAGTACAATTTTTAAAAAGGTACCAAGTTATAGTTTTGCTTATCCTCTCAACATGATATTAGGGAGACAGTAGCCACAAATAGAAAATTACTCATGCCTGAAATGAAAACAACAGTTCTCCTAAACAACTCATTGCATTTAGTAAAACATTTATTCTGCTCAGACTGAACTTGAAGATACTAGTGAGATAGCTGGTATATGCTTTGGCCATTCAAAAAATGAAGTTGTGCAACTTACTTCATCAATTCTGATTTTAAGCATGCTCATTTTCTATGCATGCCAGCATCCAAGTGACAAGAAGTACCAAAAAAGTACCAAATCAATAAACACTGGCCCTGTGCAAGTTCCCCTGTTTGAAAAATAAGAATCACTACTTTTCCTTAACATGTAACTTTAAGAAGCAGAGAAAATATGAGACTATTATTCTGTAACATTTGAATCCAGTCATACTAATGCAGGCATTTTACTGGAACTCTGATGCTAAGAAATATTTTAAATTGCACAATACTGTGAGTTCCAACACAACTATAAATCATCAGAAGTTCCCTCTGAGGGCCTCCAAGACTTATTAAATCATTAGTCACGATAAAATTAAAACCAATTTAAAGTACTTCTGCTTGGGCATGTCTTCTGTTTCTTCCTCCTCTTTGGTATGTATTCCATTTGCATCATCCAAAGACACAGGAAATTTCCCTTCTTCTTCTTCCAGTTGCTGTCGTAACAGTGCTACCATCTCTCGATGCTTCTTTGATTTTTCATGATTCTTCATGCTGTGAAGACCAGCAGATCATTACTGCAGGTAGCTCTGAGCAAACATTGCTATATTTACATATAAATTAGTAACAGGTCCATTATCCATCACTACTAAGTATGGAAAATTCTGCCCTGACAATGTCTCTACTGGAAAGACAACACTGACCGTTATGTGAAGTTAGAAAGTCTTTAAAACACATTTTTAAAAACGTTAAAACCCAACACCCCCACCCCCAAATCCCCAAACACAAGCACTTACGCTTTCTCAGTTTTTAACAATTTGTCACAAGCAGGGCAGTACAGACCATCAACAAACTCAGCTTCTTCAGTCTCATCATTCAGTTTGTCTGAAGAGATCAGTGGGGATCAGAGAGACAGTCAGATGAGCGATTTTTGAGTATGCTGCTCTTAAAGCCCCAACAAATAGTCACATCACTGACATTCAACTTCTTTAGTATTACTGACACACAGACAGATCAAGACTATCTCACCAAATCATACATTAGCATAAATTAACAGCTGTAGCTTGATGTCCTCTCAAGTTCTATGGAAAACACTGGAGAGGGCCAGACTATAGCCTGGCACGCCTCAGCTGGAGGCAGGGAGTTGCACTACAGTCAGCACTGTGAATCTGGGGCTTTAAGTGCAGTGAGCCAATACTCAGGCTGACGACTCACTACAGATCACCTCCCCACACCCCGTACCTTTGATGCCTTTTGTCTCCTGTTCTTCTAATTGATCTTCATCATCTGATCCATCTCCAAATTCCTTTTCATATTGTGCCTCCATCTCTTGCAACTCTCTCTCCAGATCTGACATAGCTATCCAGCTCTGCTCTTTATACTGCTCAGCAAGCCTTGAAATAGAGTAATACAGGAATTTCTATATTGTGTCCATGAGATGGGAATTACAGAAACATTATTATTTAAAAGATAACTTGTTCTTCTCTGGTATTTTAGGAGGAAAGTCCTGAACATATGATGATGGAGCAAACAATTGTCTGTAGGGCCTGGAAATCTGAGCAGTTAATTTGTGATCTCAATGGACACATCTACAATGCAAGTAAATAGGTATTAACGTAGGCAGGTCCTGCTTGAATTTCAGGCAGGAAATGCTATGCAGCATGGTCAATATCAAGCTGACAGCAGGAAAGGCAGCTCAGTCCTCAAAGCAGTACAGCTGCTTTTACCTGCTGCAAGATCCAAACCCACAAACAGTTCAGGACCAGAAAAGCCACAAGCACATTACTCCTTGACTCTGTGCTGTCGGAATTGTCCAGAGAAGGGCGACGAAGCTGGTGAAGGGTCTGGAGCACAGGTCTTATGAGGAGCGGCTGAGGGAGCTGGGGTTGTTTAGCCTGGAGAAGAGGAGGCTGAGGGGAGACCTTATCGCTCTCTACAACTACCTGAAAGGAGGCTGTAGCGAGGCAGAGGCAGGTGTTGGTCTCTTCTCCCAAGTAACAAGCGATAGGACAAGAGGAAATGGCCTCAAGTTGCGCCAGGGGAGGTTTAGATTGGACATTGGGAAAAATTTCTTCACTGAAAGGGTAGTCAAGCATTGGAAGAGGCTGCCCAGGGAAGTGGTGGAGTCACCAACACTGGAGACATTCAAAAAACATGTGGATGTGGTACTTCAGGACATGGTTTAGTGGGCATGGGTGCTGGGTTGACGGTTGGACTTGATGATCTTAAAGGTCTTTTCCAACCTTAATGATTCTATGATTCTATGATTCTAATGTACCAGCTCAGTTTTCCAGATCTAAGTGTGGCCCAAGTTATCAATCAGTGCACCAGAGTACAGCTGAATTTTGCTCCAGCTGGCTCCTGGACTCAGAATTATCAAGATATTTGTCAGTAAATGTATAACTCTGCTTCATTCTCCCCTTAGGAAAAAAAAAATATAAAAATAAATAAACTGTACATAATATATTCCATATATATTTGAATTATTGTTACATAATTTTAATCAATATGCAATGGTTTTGCAAGTACACTTCTAAGAATTTAAGCTCCTTCTAAGAATTTAAGCTCCTTCCTCCCATTTGCAAGCAAAAAACTCTTCTAGTTGGAAGAATAAATTGTGCTTACACTCAGGAGATGGCCTCTTCCTTCTACTTAATTTTGGGAAAAATGAAAGCATCAAAAAAATGCATTTAGTCCAAGGAAAGGGTCCTTTCTGAAGAGTTAAAAGGAAAAGCAAAACTAAGTTCATTTTTCCCACTTTCTTTTTAGCAGGTACAGCTCCAAGGCAGATGAAGCTGATCTAAGTTCAGGTTGTCATAGTTCTGTTATCCCTCATTCCAAAACATACATTCTTTTTTCTTTAAAGGAACAATGACAACTATTAAATCTTACTTCCCCAGGTAAGTAGAAGCACACTGGATTCTGTGCTACTACAGCCAGTTACCTGCAGCACACAGATAACTATTCCCTGGTTATCTTAGGTCTCTACATGTCAGTACAATGCAGAGACACTCAAGTTCTAAAAAGCTCAGACTTGAGACCAAAACTAATACATAAAATTTTAAAGGATGTTTAAAAGAGCAAGTGGAGCTCCTGTTAGAATCTAACTCTATACGGTATCCTTACGGATAATTTCTCCAAGTTTAAAAGAAAAGATCTGTTCCACATTTACGTACTTGGCTTGTTTGAGCTTCTGCTGTCTCCGAAATTCCTCTGCTTTCCTAGTTTTTTCTGCATTTTGTTCTTCTACAAGTTTTCTGTGAGCCTGTACTCTTTTATCCCTTTTACGAATAAAGGCTACTAGCTGACGGACCAGTTCATTCCTCTCTTTCCTTGCTTTATCTCTCGTTTTCTTGTTCTCTTTTTCCATAGCTCGCTTCTCCCAGCGGTTTGAGGCTTGTCGTGTGTCATATCCTTCTTTCCAAGCAAAGTTTTTCTGAGTACAGAAACTCTGCCAATATGCATAGAAAGGGTGGACTACCTGTAAGAAAAAAAAACMATTTAAACAAGTCACTTGTTGGGGGGAGCGGGCTGGGGAAACCATACCAAATACTTCAGGACTTTTGTAGCAGTTTTGTGTCTTCTATACAGGCCATAGTTTTTCCTCAGGGTATAAATAAATCATATGAAGGTTTAATATCTAATATCATCCTTAAAATTTCAAACATGCCAAATTGTTGCTTTGGAATGCCTAAACTATTCCAAAATGCAACTTCTAAATAATATCCCTTTGCAGGATTGGATCATGCTGACACCAGTGCCCAGTTACTTAGCTGTGCTGTACTTTTCCTGTCAAACTGAAAAGCACAATCAGAATCAGATATGCTATCTGCAAGCAGGCATATGCACGTATTGCCCAAGAACCACCACACTAAATTACACTGAAGGTCAGCCATACATTTCCAACAGCAGCCAATGACCACCACAAAAAGAGCAATAAAACAAACACATGTATGTAATGCTATTTCTTCCCTGTATATTCTCCCTGCTTCCAGAGAAAGACAGAAATTAATAGCCCTTGATGGATTTTTCTTTCATTAATTTGTTTAACATTTCTTTTATTAACCCATGTAAATTGTTGGCACATACAATAGCACGGACCTGTGACTTGCACAGTTTAACAAGGGGCTATGTGGAGATGCATTTACTCCTGTTTTGTTAGCAAATTATATGACTCCAGGTTAAAATTATGCCCTCTGGCTCTCACATTAAAAGAAACAGTATATCATCTTTCCTTATTCTCCTTCTTTTACTATTCATGACTAAATGCCGGATTAATAAAATGGCATTATAATTTTTTTTTTTTGTTCTCTATCCCTCTCCAAATAATTATTAACCTTCTGCATTTTGTATACTCAGGAGACAAGATATGCCTAAACTCCCTTCTTACATTACTTGCCCCATTAAGCTGCCTTTTTTACTATTTATTCCAACATGCTCTACTGTTTATATTTTGGAATACCTCAYAGAAGTATTTAACCTAACAGTTTAATATCTCTTCTTCTAGTATCTCCCCTTCTCCTCCTTCTGCCATTGGTATTCACATGGACTACAACTATCAACACCTCAACACTAATTCCTAATGGCCTATCTACACGCAAAGGTTCATGGCTGTGACCTCTAGCAGGTAAGTCACTATGGTTTTTCTCTGCTATCACAAAAACTCAGCTCTATAAAGACCAATAAATAGTTGTATTTAATCCAATAACCTAAGTGAGATTAGACTCCCTGTCTCAGATTTCTGCTTCAGAAGGGAATATCTTCTGCGCAAAATGATGCATGGCCATCACCTGACGACAGGGATCATCCTCCCCTTCACCAGCTGTGTCCTGGTTTCRACTGGGATAGAGTTAAATTTTTTCCTAATGCYGTGTTCTGGATTTAGTATGAGAAGAATGTTGGTAACACACTGATATTTTTAATTGTTGCTACACAGTTTACTGGTCAAGGGCTCTTCAGCTTCCCATGCTCTGCCAGGTGCACAAGAAGCTGGGAGGGAGCATAGCCAGGAGAGCTGACCCAACTGGCCAAGAGGGTATTCCATACCATATGATGCCATGCTCAGTATATAAACTGGAGGCGTTGTGAGAGACTGAAAGAGTTAATGTGAAGTTGATGCCTCAAACATTGTTGTAAATGGGTTCTGCATAGCAGTGATAAGGTGCAAATGAGGAGACAGATAACAGGACCCTGTTCTGCCCAAGCCAGACATCTCACCAAGCACAGCAAAAGCTCACACAGAGTTTATCTGAGGAAGGGGCTCACGACCACCTGAAGACCACCGAGAGACCCCTTGCAACCACCCCTCACCACAACAGTGCCCGCACGATAAATTCTGATGCAACCGAGGGGTAGGGGATGACTATAAAAGGACACCAACCCAAGGAGCCGGCGTGCGCCCGCCACCGGAGGATTGCTGCACCCGTCATCGTCATCATGGGACTCTCTCTCTGTCTCTGTCTCTCTGTCTCTGTCTCTCTCTCTGTCTCTGTCTCTCTCTCTCTCTCTGTCTCTCTCTCTCCCTCTGTCTCTCTCTCTCCCTCTGTCTCTCTCTCTGTCCCTTTCTTTCCTTTTCTTCTTCTAAATGCTTTTATGGAACCCACATTGCCTATCACTACGCTTTTGAAGTTTGGGTTTCTATTGTAACGCTTTCCCGGTTCAGCTTGCTTCTGCCTTAGATAAAAACACTTAACTGATCGGTTGGTGTCGTTTCACCTTAATTTATCCCGAGGGAATTTCGAAACCTTTACGACCCCCTGGTCCGATCAGGCCGGGTCTTGACAGGCGTGGTCCAGGAAGTAGCAATTGCGGCTCTGTTATCAGTCAGTGGGTGGTGAGCAGTTGCATTGTGCATCACTCATTTTGTATATTCTACCATTATTATTGTTATTATTATCCCTTTCTTTTCTGTTCTATTAAACTGCCTTTATCTCAATCCACAAATTTTACTTTATTTTATTTTATTCTCTCCCCCATCCCACTGAGGAGGGGAGTGAGCAAGCAGCTGTGTGGTATTTGGCTGCCTGCCAGGTTAAACCACAACAAACTACATAAGCTAAGACTTTCCTCCTCCTCAGCAGCTACCTGAAATACAAGCACATCTCTGACATTCTCCAGAAGACTGTACAGCAGCTCCTGCTGAACTCCCAGGTGGATTTTGTTTTGCCTACTACTTATACCTGGAGCTGATTGCTTTTGTTTCTGCATCTAATTGACCTACAAGTCTCTTCCCATGAAGTCTTGTGAAGTCTTAAGAATCTCTTCCCTGGCTGCCTGGCATTGATCGAGCTGCCTCTTAAGCTTCTTGTGAATTAACTCAGTAGACTGAGCCAGAGAGCATTCACATCACAGATTTTGAAGCCTCTGTAGAGTTTTCGTAGCTCCCACTGAGAAGTGGGCACTGCAATGCTGGAATCCTCTGACAGTGTAATCTCTTTGTCTGAACGTAAGATAACAGGGATAATGACTTTCCCATTTAACTGAGGCTATTTCCCATTAAATACTCCTATGAATCCCTYTAAAAAAACATAAAATAATTAAAAAAAAAAAAAAAGGTGAGCATTCTGCTTCCAGAATAGTGTGAACAAGGCAGATGTCAAAGCATGCTGGTGCTAGAATTCCAGCCATTTTTGCAGTTATTAATTGACAGCATAAAAGCTATTTTGGGTCCATAATCATATCTATCCCATGGCCTCAAAACAAGCAGTTCCCAAAAGATGTTTCAAGATAACTCCATTTAATGACAGATTTTAGCAGTTTCAGAGACACTAAATATTCTCTCCCCAGGAAARATTTCCATTTGTTAAGCCATCCTGTAGTTTTACCTGACGTTCAAACACCCATTCTGACACTTCTTAGTTTGATTTGTAACTTTGTTTCCAACTCCAGCCAAGTTTTGTTCCATAGAAGTTACTCATTTTTAAGGTATGTATCAATTTAAATTTCATAAATAATTAGTCATACAGTACAATTCTACTAAAAGTGACAGGGAAAAGTAGCAGACTAGGAGCAACGTCTGAGTACACTGATACTGTGCAGCTATTCTCTGGGGAAAGTGCTATTACTTTACTATTTAATTTCAACACAGGAATACAAGTAACCTTAAAAAAAATTGTGAGTCTGACAGAATACAACAAATAGTTGGCAAACCAGATGGCAAGAATTCAAGTCTCCCCAACACATTTTCTTTTGTTGTTTTCCAAAGGAAACCATGCAATATTTTGGAAATTAAATCTTACTACAGAATAACTGCAGATGACAAGAGTATCATAGTGGGAGCTCACACTGCMGGTCAACCACATCATCTCCCATTTTCTAAAGGCTGTGTTATGCAGTAAGTGCTAMGCAGTTTTCCTAAATGAGGCAAGACACTACGTGTTATTTAAAAAAAAAAAAAATTTATCTCAATACCCCTTTATGTAATGTAAGTTGTGTTAAAACACTAGTAAACTATTCTCATCAGTAAGCAAAGAAAACATCTGTTCTTTCGTTTTATAGGCCTTGACTACACTTAAGCTGCATTGGCATAATTGATGGTTAGCCCTGTGAAGTGTTTGTCTGACAACTTACCCTAAAAGCCTGGCTAATAATACAGTCCAACAGGAAATACCAATTTTAATTAACCTAAATATTATGAATCAGAACACAAGCACTTCCTTTATAGTAATGGTCTACAGTAGTAGAAAACTCAGCAGATACCTGGTTTTGTATTAACCTCAGAGATCAGCAGGATCTCTTCCTTTGATTTCAGTGTGGAACAGAGTAATAACTTAACTGTGTTACTTTCAGTTCAGATTTACACTTTCTCTTACCGTATCATAGTCACTTTGGGAATATCCAAACATAGGGAATTCTTCAGTATCTTCCTTGGTCATATATTCCATCTCTTCTTTTGCAATCTTTTCAAAAACTTGTCGATAGACTGTAAAGAATCCCTGAAATAAAAAAAAAAAAAAAGGAAAAAAATTCTGACTCATTTTGCACGACTCAGTAATAGATGTACAAATGCTCAGCTACAGTAGCGTATTTTAGAGAAATATTACAATTCTGCAACAGCTACTCAAAATTAGGGTAAAGGCCTTGTAAGCACTTGCTCTAGATAGCAAGACCCTTCTGTTTAACAAAGTTCCCATTCTCTCACATTCCTTTTATTTCCAACTCCTTAGTGTAGTCTCTCTCACACATCAASCACCTGTATTCAAATCTAAACCAAAAAAAAAAAGTTTCAGCATGCTGGCGATGTTGATAAGTTTCTGGTTACACATGATCAATTTCTGAGGCAGTTCCAAATATAAAATTCACCATTAAGCATCCTATCTCTTTTTAAATTAAAGATGTTAGTAACTCACTCCTAGTATGGAGTGAGTTACACAAAGACAGATGAGGATTTTCTCTGGCAGTGTTTTTTTCTAATCACCTGGAGCTTTTTAAGTTACAATGACTATCTTAAAATCCACCAGGGAATTTAATTATAGGAAGCACACTTTCCCCAAGAACTGTTGTTATATTGCCTTCTTTTAGTTTGAAGTACTCTAGCTTGTTAAAGATATTTCTGAATAAACAGATAGTATTGCAAAGCACTGGAATGCTTCACTGTATAACGTAAATAAATAATACACACACATTCTGTAGCTGTACAATATAGTTGGAAATCATGACTAAGTAATTGTTGGACAATAAGCAGGAATAAAAACTTCCCTAAGCATCCAGCATAAGTTTTGTCTTAGAAAGATTTGTGTAAGCATTATTACTACCTGTGCTCAACAATTCCACACATGGCTTTTCAACACAAAGCAAATGTCAACACTTCTCATRAAATTTAAATTGATTCATTAAAGATTAATTCATTCATTACCTCTTCATCATCTCCATATCCAGAGTAACAGCTAACAGTGAAGTAGTGCAGCAGATCTAAAGTGTCATCTTGATAGTCTCCATCAACTCCTCCTTTCAGCAGAGCCTCCCTGTGATTATCATACCTAGCAAAAATCCACAGTGTCAAGCATGTAGAGACAGAGAACATTCCCCACTGCTGGGTAAGCTAACACAGTACACGTCACCTCAATGTACAGCTTAGCCCAGTGTCTGGAGTTTGTGTTTCATACCCAAAGTCTTCAGAGAGAAAAAAAAAAGACAGGCTCAGTAAATATTCTCTCTCGACCTCTAGTTTACTTACTATTACTTTATCTGCAATACCTRTAGCAGCAATTTCTTAATGGGCAGCTAGCAAACACATTTGAGCAAGATGCTTCAATAAGCTTTCAGAAATGGGTAGGACATTATTTAAATCATCCAATACATATATACACACAAAACTCCCGAATCATACATTAGCATATAAAAATTGAAAAACTGTACTTTCCTTCCAAGGAGGACAAACTTAGTACAGGTGTTTTTGACTGCATAATATGGCAGATGCTTCAGCCCGTTCGAAAAACAAGCTACACAGAACATTTAAAGCAGCAATCTCAAAGACATGTGTGTGCTATTTCAAATCAGGACCGTTACAGAAACACGACACTATGTATGTCATTAAGACTTACCATCTGCAGCAATCAATAGCATACTGAACACCTGCACGCACTTAGCATGGTGCACGCTCTTCCCCACTAAGGCAGGTAGGACTGTGACCAGAGGGATACCTATGCTAACGYGCAAGCTGCCTCCTACTCTGGGAGGCAGAAACAGAGGCCAACAGTGGTGTGATCCCAGAGCACCCCTCAGCGCCCAGCCCAACACCGCCGCCTGAAACCCCACGCGTTATGTGCAGGTGGGTGCGCAGCTGCGCCTCCCATGGCCCTCAACCCTTTCAAAGCCCGACACAAAGCGGCTGCTCCTGCCACAGAGGCCCGTGCTGACTTAGAGCAAGGCCCGGCGAGAAGTAAATTCAAAGTCCTGGCTGAGACAGAATTTAAAAAGTCTTTTCCAGGCCGCTACCAGACAAAACACTGCTCACCAGGCTCTTTCCTGGGGGTCGCTGAGAACGTCATAYGCTGCCTGGATTAACTTGAACTGTTCTGCTGCTTCCTCCGCGTTCTCTAGGTTTTTATCTGTAAGACAACTTAATTAAATTGTAAACGATTCAACGCACGACGGCAGCACCCGCCACAACCGCTTCACAAACCCGCGACAGGAGCACCAASCCGCGAGTGCTCCCGAGGGCGCTGCCCCAAGCGCCGACACGCTGCCCGGGCGCTGGCTGCCTCCCGGCCCCGCTCCCCGCAGGCCCCCGCGACAGACGCGRAGCGGCCCAGCCGGGCGCCGGCACCACCGGCGGAGCACCGACCGCAGCCGCCTGCGAGGAAAAGGGGCCTCTCCCCCTGCGGACGGGGGCCCGCGGGGCCAAGCAAGGTCGGGGCATGCCGGGCCCTCTCCTCAGGCCTGCGGCCGGGCCGGGCCGGCGGAGCSCGGGTGTGGCGGCCGTACCCGGGTGCCAGCGCAGCGCCAGCCGGCGGTACGCCCGCTTCAGCTCCTCCTCGGCGGCGTCCCGCTTCACCCCCAGCACCTCGTAGTGACACTTCATGGCGACGGGGTGGCGGCTCCGCGTGCGGGGAAGCGCCGGCCGGCCGGCGGCGCAGCCATCAGGAGCCCGGGCCGCCACCGCCCCCCGCCGGGAGGAGCTACGCGGGCGGSAGGCGGGGCGGGCCCCGGCGGGTGCAGGCCCGGGGGGAAAGGGGGGCAGCGGCGCGGGGGAGGGTGGCGCGGGGCACGGGCCACTCCACCGGTCTTCAGCGCCCGGCGTGGCGTCAGCCGGCTGGCGGGTGGCTGTAGGAGGAACACGGGGGGCTGCTGTCCTTGCCGTACCGCCGGGTTTTGGTCTTACAGCCGCGCGATGTCGCAAATCAGCCGGCTGAACATGAGCCGGCAGTGTGCCCAGGTGGCCAAGAAGGCCAACGGCATCCTGGCCTGTRTCAGGAATAGTGTGGCCAGYAGGMGKRGGGAGGTGATCGTACCCCTGTACTCGGCACTGGTGAGGCCACACCTCGAATAGTGTGTTCAGTTTTGGGCCCCTCACTACAAGAAGGACATTGAGGTGCTGGAGCGTGTCCAGAGAAGGGCGACGAGGCTGGTGAAGTGTCTGGAGCACAGGTCTTATGAGGAGCGGCTGAGGGAGCTGGGGTTGTTTAGCCTGGAGAAGAGGAGGCTGTGGAGAGACCTTATCGCTCTCTACAACTACCTGAAAGGAGGCTGTAGAGAGGTGGGTGTTGGTCTCTTCTCCCAAGTAACAAGCGATAGGACGAGAGGAAATGGCCTCAAGTTTTGCCAGGGGAGGTTTAGATTGGATATTAGGAAAATTTTGTCACCGAAAGGGTAGTCAAGCATTGGAAGAGGCTGCCCAGGGAAGTGGTGGAGTCACCAACACTGGAGGCGTTCAAAAAACATGTAGATGTGGCACTTTGGGACATGATTTAGTGGGCATGGTGGTGTTGGGTTGATGGTTGGACTTGATGATCTTAGAGGTCTTTTCCAACCTTAACGATTCTATGATTCTATGATTCTAAATGCCTTGTGCTAGAAGTTCTGTGAATGCTCAGGAGCTCGGGTASAGCCAACACAGCCCTTGTATCTCATGTTATCAGTGTTAACTTTTTTTTTTTGACACCCATGCTCTTCAGAGATCTGAGGTTTGGCCCAAGCCACCTTTCTAGATTAGATGTGTATCAGTCGGCACTGCATGAACTGGGCTTTGGATTAGACAATGAGATCTGGGGGTTTGGGTTGATGGCAAGTTGAATGCGAGTCAGCAGTGTGCCCTGTCAGCCAAAAGGGCCAACTGTGTCCTGGGGTGCATCGAGCACAGCATAGCTAGCCGGTTGAGGGAGGTGATTGTCCCCCTGTACACTGCACTGGTGTGGCCCCACCTCGAGTACCGTGTGCAGTTTTGGGCACCTCAACATAAGAAGGGCATCAAACCATCAGTGTGTCCAGAGGAAAGTGACAAGGATGGTGAGGGCAAGACTTAGGAGAGGCGGCTGAGGTTGCTYGGCTTGTTCAGCTTGGAGAAGAGAAGGCTGAGGGGTGCCCTCATGGCAGCCTACACCTTCCCCAAGGGGGACGGCAGAAGGGCAGGTGCTGATCTCCCCTCCCTGGAGACCAGCGACAGGACATGCGGAAATGGAATGAAGCTGCGTCAGGGAAGTTCAGGTTGGACAACAGGAAAAGGTTCTTCACTGAGAGGGTGGTTGGTCGCTGGAACAGGCTCCCCAAGGAAGCGGTCACGGCAGCACCAAGCCTGCCAGAGTTCAGGGCCCATGTGGATGATGCTCTTAGTCATATGGTTTAGTTTTAGGTGGTTCTGTGAGGAACAGGGAGTTGGACTTGATCCCTATAGGGTCCCTTCCAACTCAAGATATTCTGTGATTCTATTTATTAGCCTACACAAACTGAGCAGATGCCTGTACTCACCAGTCTTTCCAATCAGATGGCACACAGGCCACGCCATTACAGAGGTAACACTGAATTTCCCTGCCCTACCAAGTAGGATAAAATTTAGCACTTAACTGGTAAGCATCCTCTTGTGCCAGCAGTGTCCGTTCAGCACCAAGATGCCAGAGGCTGAAACCAACAAAGGAACCAAATAGCAACAGGGAAGCTGGGGGAGCGGACAGGGAGACAGCACTAGAGTCAGTGGAGGAACCAGGTCATGAGGTCTGGAACTGGAAAGCAGATTAAAAGAAAGGTAATGAAGAAATAGCCCCAGAGAGCTCTGTAACCATTTGCTAACATCAGTCAAGAAAAGTTTCTTGGAATCAGACTTTTGCTGAGCACTATGAATTCTCATCCGATTACGGTTGAAATTTTGTAGTTCGGTTGGAGGCTGATGCCATTAAACTTTCTGTGAGAGAGCAGTGGTATACTCCTTTCCTCAGGCAATAATTTATGAACATAGTGACTCATTTAACTGCGTCTGGCAAAAGGGCAGCCTCGCAGACAATTTCCTAAAAGCTTCGTGAAAATACAGCCCCAAATGAAAGCTGACCTCACGTTGCAGCTCTGAGGCAATGTCGACTGTCAGACAGTGGGCAAGAACTACAGTGAACCAAACTCTGGACTTTCTGCTGCGCATCAGTGTGCAATGAACTCTGCTGCATTTCAAGTACAGACATTATCCATGAACAAAATCAAGGCTTTTGGTTGTGATGACTTTTAAACAATACTGGAAGCTTATTTGCCAATTTTGTATGGAAAAATCTAGATGGACTCACTCTACTTTGAAAAACAAGACCTAAACACCACATACAACTGAACCAAGAGGACAGCATTTAAAAAAAAATTGCTTGCATGTGTAAGCGCATAAAAGCATGGAATTCTGTTAAACACAATCACTGCTTTTAAGCATTGCTGCTGTAACAGAGAATCACGGGCAATTCGATTTCAGGCTACTGTAGGTGTATGGTTTTGATATGCAGTCAGAGGTAGCATGTACCTCTTGGCCTTTAGGGAGCTTGCAATGAATTTGGTATTAAGGGCTAGAATCATGTTAGCCTGTTTCTCCCCCACAGCTGTGTTTCAGGTCCTAAGAACCTCATTAGGTACAGGAGCTACCATAGGCAAGAGCAGCAGCTTTTTTACTATTAATAAAGAAGAGCAATTAAGAGGCCATAATCCTTTGCATTCCCTACAGATTATGAGGTGAAAAAACTACCACCACTCCCCAAAACAGAACTCCTATAAAGTTAAAACTTTTAAAAGGATTTTCTACTGGTGTCAGACTAGGAAAGCTGACTTTTGAATTCAAGGGCATGATGAGCATCAGTGACTATCCAGTTATTTTTATTCCTTGTACATGTTACACTAAGTTGTCTCCCAGAGGTATTCAAGTGTAAGAGACCAATTCTCTAAAGCAGAAATATTTGGAGTGTCTTATTGCCCCTTCCCTGTTGCCATGTTGTTTTCCAAAACCCAGAATCCTCTCAAAGAGTGAAAGACAGTAAAAGAGTGCAAACTCAATCCTAATAAAGAAATCGGTATTTTTACTTAAAACTGAACTCCAGTTAGTTTTGCCTGTAAAGACAAGTATTTACAATATTATGTCAATATAGCTAGTTTCATCACTTGTAACATTTATGCTGATGCTTCAGTTCTGAAAAGCTTTTTTTGCTTCTTCCTCTGAATTTTGCGTGGCTTCTTTTTATCTTTAACAATTGGCTTTGACTCTGGTTTCACAAGCTGTATTTCCACTGGCTTTTCTTCAGCTGGAGTTTCAAAGACCACTTCAGTGGGATCTTCTTCAATAAGCACCTTGCTCCCTTTTTTCTTAATGTTTTGTGCTTCCTTCACTTGCTGTTTCTCTCTAAACTTAGCCGCCACTGACAATCTTACCAGCCGTCGATGCTGTAAAAATAATTTAAATTACATCAGGTTTCAAATAAGCAAGATGAAAGGAATCAGGTATTAAATAAACAGGTGGCAATTTCTCTACTTAATTGTCAAAATCCTCAGTGTAATGCCATCTTTTCAGTGACATGACTTTTGCATTCATTCCATTTTTACAAAATTACTCTGTTCTCAAATTGTGACCAGTTAGGGCACTGTTTTCTACAAAGGGTCCCAGGGAAAGGCACAGACAAACTGTGCCTTCTCCTGCACAGGCAGACTGCAAGATCGGCTTTCAATTAGTTGCTAAATGAAAGAGAAGACAAAGAAAAAGCTGCTTACCATATTCGGGGACTGGTAATGGGGATTTTCATACAGAGTTGGTCCTCCAAAGCTACCTTGGAAGATTTTTATGAGGTTCAGGACAAAACGAGGCCCAATTTCTACTAGAGATGCATCTTCTTCTATTATCTGCAATAAACAGAATACTCTCTTCATTTCTCATGGATCGAATCAAAGTATGTGACCTTGAGGGCACCTTGCATATGGCCATATACAACTGAACTTAAATCCAAGATACGATGCCACTGAAGCTGATAAGCTAAACTTGTATAAACACAATTCTGTACATAAAGCAGTTATTTTAGGTTCAAGCAAGCACTTAGAGAGTACTGGGTATTTGTGAATTCCTCCGTTAGAAAGTAAGCTCAGCACAGTTTGGGTCGAAGCAGCAAGTAAGGATAAAAGGCAAGCAAACTTAGGCTTTGGCTAGTACTTCCCATTAGCGAGACAACCATCACAGAATCACAACAGAATGCAAGTTGAAGTACACAGAACTTAAACCAGCTCTTTCTAGAGGTACGGGAGAAGATAAGTCATTTTAGGACACTGAAATTGCTTTGTGCAAGCATTAGGTGTTCGCATATCCTGATAACAATGATTCTTCTCATTTTATTGTAATTAATAGCTTTGATATGAAATTACTCCACTTAGCTCCTCCTGAAGAGCTAAAAGAGGCCACTAACCTGGTAATTCCGAAACCAGATCCTCTCGTCTGTAATGGTGAAGGTGAAAACATGATCTACAAAAGGCTGGCTTTTGGGGTGATACTGTGGTGTACTAAATATCTGTAATAAAAGGCAGTACTTCTAAATATCTGTAATTTAACAGGCCAAACAAAAATGGGTCACTTTTAATTCATTTTAACTTACTAAGATCCCGATCCCAGGTTATATTTAAAAACTCAAAACTTAAGAACAAGCGATCCAGTGATTTTAAGCACATGACCCTAATCCTTTGAAGACTTTTTGCAAGTTCAGAAGTGTAAAACTACTAATTAAAAAATATGTGAGATTTTTAAATATGTTGCCAAAAAACATTTCCAATGAGGAAGAAACACTGGACAGCAGAACTACAGACTGACCTGAATAAACAGTTCTTTTAGCAGGGCATAGTGTGGCTCCTTGTCAAAAGTCTACGAAGAAAAAATGTAATTTTACATACAAAGCTAAATGCAATAGTCATGCAAAGAAAACAAAGGCATACTCAATGAAATAAAACCTGTACTTACTGGATCAAAAGACAAAAGCGGCCGCGAGCCCCTTAGGCAGTTTCCTGTCATCTTCAATTCAGCCAGTGTGTGAACTACAGGGATTTTTTTAAAAAGACTGTTTTAGTACTTACAGAACTGTACAGACAAGAGAGCAAGAGTCCAAACATAATAATGTCAACCAACTTACCGTTCTGCACTAAGAATTTAGCTGATGGTCCCTGTGGTGTATTTGAAAGCCTGCAGAGGACAGGTAGTAGAGAAGAGAGAAATGAAAAATGTTAACAGCAGCCAGAAGGTATGCTGTATTTCTAGAGTAGATTCCAACCAGTTATCTCTGTATTGAAGTAATTTCAGTTGCTTTTGTAGCATTATTGAGTTCCTTTAACACATTTATAAATACTTGCTTTCTAAACAATTTTGTAGGATGCTTCTGTAAACAGTCTACAAAAGCTGGTCATGCATTGTAAACCTGCACTACCCACAGAAGTGCAGGATTAGTACAGATTTAACTAAGCAACACTATTTCATGCACCTTCACTACTACAGTAAGAAACTTTAGATAGAATGGAAGCATCCCCAGCTATATATGGAAATGTAAGAAAACATAATATTTCTTTACCACATATAGAGATCCTGTTTCTTTTTGGCTTCAAAAAAGATGCACTTATTGCAGTTTTTCATTTCACACACCTACACAAGACAAGCCAAATTAGCTGTTTACAAAATTCTGAAGACATTTTAAAAAACTTTCCACATTAATATCTTCCCCCCTCTGAAATGTAAGTTCAAAAGCAAAGGTCTTGTCTTAATAAATTACACCTACTGATCCCCAAACTTAAGTTGAAGCACTTGTTTTGTTGAAAAAATCTCACGTATCTATTACCAGGAATAATAATTTCACTAAAGCTACAAGCCATCTGCGAAGTTCTCCAGGATATAAACATTAGAGCAGGAGCTGTGACATTAGGTTCTAAGTTCAGAACTACCAATGTCCTACTACTTGTTTGTCCTGGCTGCACATTTCTTCCAGTATAAACTGTAATACACCTTTCACCTATATGGAAAGGCACATTCTGTTTTATTTCTTCATGATGAAAGTCTATGTTTAATTAAAAGTTTCATTTTGGTTTTATTAATCAAAAGTCAACTTCCTGTTTTAACACGAGCACTTTTTGAGTATCAATAATTTTCACCTATGAAGTTATACAACGCCTGTAACTAGCATGAGATGCTTTGAACTTGGTTGCCCTTTTCTCTTGCACATTGCATTTCCAGAGAAAATAAAAAAGAAGCGCTACTTAAATCCTGAATTACCTCATTAATTACAAACAACTGGTCTTTACGGTCCATTTTAGTATCTGGAAGACAAGAACAATGTTTAGAAGGCTGGAAAACCAATTTAACACAAGAAGTTCTTTTAACAGTTAGTCCTTTTGCAAAAATTTTACTGGTTATAAATGAAAGACTAAAAATAACTATCAAGTTCTTTCAGCCATGTTATGCAATAAATAAACACAGCAACAAAAGTATCTGGGCATTTACAGGACTGAGGCCATAGGAGTCATTTCCCAGAAAATATTAAGATACAATGACAGTTGCTGTATTTGTTGGCTCAAAAGGGGTTTGGTGTTTGTTTAAGATAAAAGTTTCATCAAAACAGTTATGTACCACATTTTTAAAAAGAACAGGTTGTTAGAAGTTCTTGGTTTAAAACTATTCTGAAAATGTAAGTTAGGGACGATGCCTAACCCCACCTGCTTTAGAGTGAGGCATCAACGTTCTTAAGTCTTGCATTAGGTGCCTTGTTCTGAAATTAATTCCACGAGAGGAGAAAATAAGCACTCGCTCCTTGTTCTTCCATTTACCCTAAGAAAAAGACACAAAAGTTAACCAGGAAAAGAAAGTATCTAGCCTTAAAACTACTACAACACAGCAACAATAAACGCTTGAACTGTAATTACAGAAAAACACAGTAAGAACATTTGTTATTAACATTACCTCCCCATCCACACAGAATCATTCTCTCAGCAACAGTGCTGACTTTCCTACAGAACACAGGGGTGTAAGTTTTTACACGAAGAAGTGTCATCCATCCTGCTTCAGTATGTTCCTGCATGAAGCTTTTCACTCGTACAAAACATGTAAGCATTAAAAAAACCATATGCAATACTTACTTGCAAAAGGTATCCCTCCTTCCCTGCAAAATGACCTGAGCTACAGTCTCGGAGCACAGTTTAGCTTTTCCTACAGATGAGCATGTGACGAAATCTCAGACTTCAACGTGCTACTTTTTGGGGTTTCTTTTTCGCATATTTCCACAGAAATAACACACCATCGCGTCTTACTTTTATTTGTGCTGGGATTATACGAAGATTACGAATGAGCCCCTCTACCCTCGCTTGGCAGCTGGGCTCCCCCAGACACGCCGGCTCCCGCTGCCCCAGCCCCGGGCGCAGCAAAGGCACTAGAGGCCGGCCCCCGGGGCCGCGCAGCCCCGCAGCCGCAGCAGAAGGCAGCGGGGCACCCGTGCCATTCCCCGGGGAGGCCTCCCGAGCGCACGGCCCGGGCACGGAGGCGAGGCGCCCTTCCTGCGGGTGAACGCCGTGTCGGGCAGGGAGCAGAGCGGGGACCTGAGCAGCGGGGCTGGGAGGTACCTGGGAGACCGGCGGCGGGACGTTGTACTCCTCCGGGCCCGCTCCGCCCGGGCCCGGCTTGGCATCCGGCTCGGGCGCGCTCGGGGCCCTCTTCGCTCGCTTCTTCGGCCGCGCCGCCGGGGCGCCATGCTTCCTCTTGGCCGCCGCCATCTTGCCGCACCACGCCGAGCCCGCCGCCGCTCGCACTTCCGCCCGCTGGGAGTTCCGGCCCTCCGCGGAGGCGCGGSGGGGAGGCCGCCATGCCGCTCTCCGCGCAACCGCCCGCCAGCGGCGAGCCGTACGTGCTGGCCGCCAGCCTGGACAACGCCCGCCACCTCTCCAGCCTCCTCAGGGCCGTCCACTTCCAGGACCACGCCACCTGCTTCGCCACGGCCAACGGCATCAGGGTGACGGTGGAGGACGCCAAATGCATCCAGGCCAACGCCTTCATCCAGGTGGGGCTGCGCCCCCCGCCCGGGCCCCGGGCCCGGCTGCTGCTGGCGGGGCAGCCCCTCCCGGCCTCAGCGGTGGGGAGCGGTCGGTACCGCTGTTAGAGACCGTGGAAAGGCGCCGGTTACGAGGTAGAGGAGGTGCACGGCGAGTTTAGCCGCGGAGGAGGGGAAACTTTGCCGAAATCGCGGCGTAGCTGCGGGAGGTGACGTGAAGGAAGTGCTGTGATGAGGCCGTGGTCATTTTTGAGAGGTCCACGCTATTGAAAGGCCGAGCGCAGTGCCTGGCTTGTTCCTGCGTGCCTGCTTGTGTGATGGGCTTGCACCCTTGCTTAATGTGTTGGCACCTGCTAAGCCCAGTGCCCCTTCTCACCATACCGTCCTTCAATGCATGAGCGAGTTCATAAAGCATTCATCTGTCCTTAAGTATTTTTATTATGTTTCATCGCGAAGCCAAAAACGTGAATGTAAGTAAACTCTGAAAAGAGATTACACATTCACGGACACTTATCTGCAGCATATCAGCAGGGCTACGCTGAGAGCTTCCCACCACAGGCCAGGAGTGTGTGCTTCGCTGCAAGTCTGGAGCGGTGGTCTGCCCCTTTCGCTGTCTGAGTCTGCCAGTGCTGAACTTTGTGCAAACGGGGTGCTTGAGAGGTTGCGCATAGAAGATTTCAGCTCCACTGAACTGTCCTTACAGGCAGCTTTAAATAGCAATCTAAATTATTTCTTCTTAACTTGCATTTAATATAAGATCAAAAGCAGCCTTGCTCGCTTTTCTGCTACCTCTTTCATAGCTGTGACTGCTGGCTTTGGTTCATTTTAATTTCTTAGGGTGCACTTTTAGTTTTTTTTTCTTTTAACAATGGTTTACTTTCTGAGTGTTTTTGTTTGTTTGTTTTTATTTAATGTATATCCAACTTGGAAATGCTTTGTTCATAAGAACAGGCATAGTGCTGCTTCCTGTTTTTGAAAGCCTGTATGATACTGTGGACATAACTGGAAGGGGCGAGGAATATTTTATGGTAGTAACTCAAACCCAACTTTACCTTTCCTCTGTCCTTTAGAGTCTGTGTCTTTGCTGTCTGAACTGTGTGTGAAAGGGGAAAAACCTGAGTCTCCCTGTTCCCGCATCTCCCCTTGCTTTCTCCTGCTCCTTGCTCCACAGTCCTTCTGTATACTAGTGCTGTATTTGTTTGGTTAGCTTTCTGCCTTTTGGGTGAGTTAAACTGGCTCATGAAGTGGCCAGCATGTGCTAGTGGAAGTTAAGCAGTGGGCACATGTGGGCAGAAGCAGAGGAACAATGACTGGAGGTTCCTTTGAGAGTATTGAACTGTTAAGTATAGAATAGAATAGTTCCAGTTGGAAGGGACCTACAACGATCATCTAGTCCAACTGCCTGACCACTTCAGGGCTGACCGAAAGTTAAAGCTTGTTATTAAAGGCATTGTCCAGATGCCTCTAAAACAGACAGGCTGGGGGCATTGACCACCTCTCTAGGAAGCCTGTTCCAGTGTTTGACCRCCCTCTCGGTAAAGAAATGCTTCCTMATGTCCAGTCTGAACCTCCCCTGGCGCAGCTTTGAGCCATTCCCACGCGTTCCATAACTGGCTATCAGGGAGAAAAGCTCAGCACCTCCCTCTCCCCATCCCCTCCTCAGGAAGCTGTCGAGAGCAATGGGGTCGCCCCTCAGCCTCCTTTTCTCCAAACTAGACAAGCCCAGAGTCCTCAGCCGTTCCTCATAGGACATGCCTTCCAGCCCTTTCACCACCTTTGTTGCCCTCCTCTGGATGTCCCTTAACGTCCTTCTTAAATTGTGGGGCCCAGAACTGCACGCAGTACTCAAGGTGGTGCCGTACCAACGCTGAATACAGCGGGATAATCACCTCCTTTGAGCTGCTGGTTGTGCTGTGTTTGATGCACTCCAGGATGCGGTTTGCCCTCTTGGCTGCCAATAAAAAAATGTAACTGCTTTTTCAAAAGCAGCTCACATGACCCTGCTTTATTTGAGATATTCTGTTCCTGCAGTTACAGGAAAGCAGCTAGTGCCCAGTGGCAAACAGGGTAGCCTGGAGTAGTTTACCCCCATCAGACTAGTCAAAGGCATCTTTCAGCACGTTTCAATGTGGTGAACTCACTATTCTGTTCTGTTCTTACATATTTTTATTTTATGAAATGTTTATTCCTGCTTCGTGTGAAAAAAAGTATTGTTTCTGGAGAAGGGTGATACTTAAATTGTATAGCTCCCTGAACGTTTCCAGCTTCAGAAGTAGGCAGCTTTAGGCTCTAACATTTGTAGCTTGTTTTTAAACTATAAAAGACAAGTGTTTAGGTTTTCATGCTTATGCCATGCTACTTTATTTCAACTGTGACCTGATTTATTTTACTACTTTTGAGGATGAAGACCCATTTTTCTTTAATCGATATTGTGTTACATGTAGAAATCACTTTGTATTGCACTGATCTGTGAAAACACTGAATTTAAGGAAATAAATAATTGCAGAAACTCCCCTCTACATTTCTTTCCTTTCTCTTACAGGCAGAAGTTTTTCAGGAATTTGCTGTTCAGGAGGAATCGGTGATGTTCCGGATCAATTTGTCTGTTCTTCTCGACTGCTTGACCATTTTTGGTACCAGTTCTTTGCCAGGTATGGTGCCTATTTACCTTGACAAGGTATGTGTATCACGTGCAATCATACAGTGAAACCTGTACGTGACTACAGGGAGATCTCCAGTCTTGGCAAAATTTCTGACTTCCTTACCTTAAGTCCTTCTGAGCATGGCAGCTATTGCTGTTAAGCAGGATCCATCCTGTTTACTTCAGCTAATCCAAGTGTGTGCTGTGGTAACAGTCAGCGGAGAGAAGAAAGGAGCTGATGGATGTGAGCCTAGCCAGTCTGTCAGGGACCACTGCAGCAGGAGAAGCTAAAAGAGGCTGATTCAGTTTGGAAGACGAAATAGAAGTATATGTCTGTGTGATGCTATTGGGGTAACTGAGGAACAGAGGAGTCTTCCTGTGAAGATAATGTTTCCTGGATCTGTGTAAGGCACAAAAGAACCACTTGTTCTGGGAGAGAACCCTTTTGTGGCATCAGGSCCAGCTTGTACCCTTGCTTTGGTTTGAGGCTGAAGATCTCAAATAGTTTCTGTAATCTTGATAAGAAAACATGTGAAGTAATTTGTTCAGGCATCTCTGGCAAGTGGTGTGATGTTTAGGCTGGAGTTTTGACTCTGAGGCCAGTGCTGTACCCTAGGGCTGATGCATGCCGTGACTGCCTTTCCTGTCGATCTGTTTTCAGTCCGGGGCTCAGATCATCCACATCGCACAAATGCTGATTTGTTCCCAAGTGCCCTTTGCTTAAGGGGAAAACCTGGGCACAGCTGGCAGAACAGTTCCTCTGCAGCCCGTTCAGGGTGGTCAGTATGGATGTAGAGAGCACCAAGGTTCCCTCAACTATTCCCTCGAGGGATGGTGCTTCACGCTGTCACATGCTTTTAAGTGGCCAGCAGGGCAGGCTGCACGTACCCTCAGCATCAGGCTAGAAGACTACTGCTTGGGCAAGCTGGGGCAGCCTCTTATCAGAGCTGTCACTTTGAGCCGAAAAAGCACAAAAGCTGTCAGTACATCGTAAGGGGATCCACACTGGGCTTACAAGGGACTCAGGCTGACCCATTGCTGTGAACTATAGCAGAAATCAGCACACTGAGAGACAGTATAGATATAGCTTGGAATTTGTCTTGCTAACAAAAAATTTTGTATCAACTCAATAATAAATGTGATCTGTTTTCCAGTATTTCTGTGGCTTGTGCAACGCTGGAACATCCAGCTACATCAGAAATGTTAACAAGTGTATGTGTGAATTAGGAAATGTTCTGGTGCAGGTTTACTGGGCTTGAAGAAGTCTGCAGGGGTTCCAGGCAGCACCATCAGTTCACTATGCTCCTGCTCCCAGTGCAAAAGCTGTTATATGGTACCTTCTGTTCCTTCCCTTCTTCAGGCTACACCTGCATCTGTTTTGTGAGCATTATCTCCAGCGTGCAGATAAGGTACTGAGGTGTGTGAGGTGTGGTACATACCTAAGGTCTCACAAGAAATCCACGTCTGGATTGGGTAGCACTTCAGGTGCTGTAAGAGCACTTTAGATCTTGCTTACCAAGTGTGTGAATTACAAAAATCAAATAGACTGTATCATTGATCCTGTTTGTAGTCTTTTCAGTGACAGAGGTGCGTGGGAGGCTGTCTTCACAACTATGTATACAAATACTGAATTACATGAACCCACTTCTTTAAACAAAAAAACCCCAGGTCTTAGCGATGTTTATTTCCTATAAATTAATTTTTTTTTTTTTTTACTTGATGGTTGTTCAAAAAATACTTTCACAAGCAAAAATAGCTACAAGTTAGCATGACTGTATGGTTGCTACAGGATGCACTGTGTACTCACGTGGAGTAGAGTGATACCATGACAGTTTTTTTGGGCAATTCTACCATTGCAGCTGTGTGTTGAACTCCACATTCCTCTGCTGCTTCTGTTGTGACTCTGACCTAAAGACCTAAATCAAGTGTACTAAACAGCACTCTGATTTTGGGAAACCAAACATTCAGATTATGATTACCTAGCAAAAGGAGGATGTGAGTGTAATGCAAGCCAAGCTGTGTTAACTTCAGTTTGAGTTGCACAAGTTACAAGAGTAGTAAAGAAAGACGATGTGAGCCAGAGAGAGCCTCAGGACCATGGAGGATTTTCCAGTTCCTCAAAACTAGTTGTAGCATATCCAGCTTCATTGTCACAGCTAGTGTTACCTGTTTGGTATGTGACGCGAGTTGGATTTGAACTGGTGCCTACATAGAAATCATTTCATTTTGCTGCATAACGCTTAACACTTCATAGGGTGTCTAGGAGGCTGCACTAAGCATGCTACATTAGTGTATTGGAGGCTGGACCAAACATGCTAAATCAAATTGATCTGTGCCCCATATGCCAGTAAAACATGAATTTTCTAAAGTGATTAGATGTGCTAGCTAGCTCACTGAAGAATGAATATTTCATTCTCTTTTTTCAGGAACGTCAACGGCTCTTAGGATGTGTTATCGTGGTTATGGTTATCCCTTGATGCTGTTCTTGGAAGAAGGAGGAGTAGTGACAGTGTGCAAAATTAACACTCAAGAACCTGATGAGTTGTTAGACTTTGATTTCTGCAGTACGAAGGTTGTTAATAAAATTATCCTGCAGTCAGAGGGGCTACGAGAAGCATTTGCCGAACTGGATATGACCAGTGAAGTTCTGCAGATTACCATGTCTCCAGATAAACCCTACTTCAGGTACTGGAAACTATGCTTTCAACTCAGATGTTTGTGCTTGGCCTCCATTAGTAAGGACTGGAAGTTTTCAGGGTGAAGAGAGGGGACCTATTTTAGAATATTGCTTTATTTKAAGGAGAATTGTAATGAGTAGAGCAAATCACAATATGTAATCTAATTAACACAGCAATTAATATATTGACAACCTGGTAAATGTGACACTGATGCGGACAATTTGGMATTTTGAATTAAATAAAGCAAAACAAACAATAGTGTTTTGTGAAACAGCCATTGAGATATGCATGATGACTGATTCCGACGAGTTTTTAGAGAGCTGTGATCAGGTATTTTGAGATGGTGCCTTTTGTCTTCCAGGTTATCCACTTTTGGAAATGCAGGAAGTGCACATCTGGACTACCCTAGGGACTCTGATCTGATGGAAGCATTCCACTGTAACCAGACCCAGACAAACAGGTTAGGAAGTCTGTGATCAGTGCCCTCTGTGGCAGGTCATGCGTTCTTGCTAGGAAGTTTTAAGAACTGTTTTTGCATTATTGTAACATTTATTTCACTAGTACGGGGGAAAAAAATACTTCCCATCTGATAAAAGTTCGTGTCTGTGATCAAAAGCTAAGCCATAACAATGTCTGTACAATAAATGGTACCAGGAAAAGATCAAATTAGTACATTGCTAATTGTTTTTTAGTTATTCTGTGGCTTTAATTGGGAGTCATGTTTCAGCTCCTCTCTGCACAATTTATTTTTTTCAGATGACCTTTTTTTTCCCTTGCAGGTACAAGATTTCTTTGCTTAAACCATCTACAAAGGCACTGGCTTTATCTTGCAAAGTGTCCATTCGAACAGATGCTCAAGGATTGCTTTCACTGCAGTATATGATTAGGAATGAAGATGGACAGATCTGTTTTGTGGAATACTATTGTTGCCCTGATGAGGATATTACTGAAGCAGAACTGTAGGTGTGTGTTTTGGCGTCTGTATTATATTTCTGGATATATAAAATATCATATTTTTTTATAAAACTGAATGAAAGCTGTAAAGATTGATAGACTTGATATTGTCAATTTTTTTAACTGGAATTAGAAATACAAAGACTTCCTTTTTATTCCCTTGCAAACATTTCTTAGCCTTGACTCAAAAAACTGAAGCTGAAAAAGCAAAAAGGGGAGTTGATCTCCTATAACCACTGATTCCAGCACAGATGTTAAAGTGGTGTTTGTGTAGTACGTTGCTGCTTTTTGCAGTGTTCTCCAATAATTTTTGTTTGTGTTTTGTTTTTTGTCTTTGGCTTGTTCTAAGCAATTACAGAAGGGAAAATCTGAATACTAGCTGTATGTTAGCCAGTTAACTTACAATGACTTAAAAATAAAACCCAATTTGTCTTGAAAGAGGATGACATTTTCATACTGATTTCTTAATAGCAGTGGGTGGTTTCTTTCTGGCAAATGCTGACGTGTTTTGCTGGTGAAGCCACTAGGCTCCTCCTCATCTTGACTGATTCTTAATATAACTCAATTTCTTGGAATTCCATCTGATACCAGCTTACCGTTTTGTCTGCAGTACTGCTGTTGAATTGGTAAATTAAGATAGAAGCCAGGATTTACTTAGTCGTTACTTATAACTGTTCTGGCAATGTTATTGTTTTGTATCTAGTCATTTATTACACATCCGCCAGAATGCTGCTGCTGAAATGTTTCTGTATGTACATGTCCCCGTTCTTACCCTGCTACTCTCTACTAAGACTGTTAAGAATCATAAGAAGAGAGATAAGTTTTGTATTTGAAATTACTTGTGAAATTTTTTACCTTCTCAATAGCCTTTTTCAGCCACAGGAGGGACTCCTGAAGTGAAGGAATAGTCTGCCTGTGTCCCATGGAGTGGTGTATTCATATCACTGCTAAAAATGGGCCTAACTTCTCACTTTCTGGAAAGGGAGTGCGGTTTCTGGAGAGTTTTCTGCAGTGGCCAGCTTTGCAGAAGAGCAAGGTGGGCTATACTTAGGTCAAAAGTTGCACTTCTCCTTTCACACCTCTCCGTTGCAAGCAGCCTGCTCAAAACAGGAGGTCCACTGAACCAGCGGGGCGTTGAACCAGGTGCGGAGGCTGCAGATCACACTGCAAGAGGCTGAAGTCTTCCTGCCTTGCTGCTGTGGGGTGGGATCCCAGAGTCGGCGATCTGCGGGTAGTTTCTACAGGTTTAGACTGTAGTCGAGTTTTGTTGATTGTCAGAAGATGACGTCCTGCTTTGCACATGTGGAAACAGYATGTTGGTATGTTAGCAAGTCCACAATTCAACAGAATCCAAGTCCTTTGGGTTTATTTTAAGTTTAAAATGCTTTTGTTGACCATTTTTCACCTCTTGCTTATGTCAGCAAGAGTATACTTCCAGAGTACGCAGTGTCAGCAGTTCACTTTTGTTGTCTTCCGTGCAGATCATCCATTTATTGCAATAAATTTTACATTTGAAAACCAATTACAAATCTTTGAACTACAGGACTGATAAAGATACCTAATAGTATTCTAAATTACTCTTATTTACTGTCTTTTTTTTTTTTTTTTTTTCCCCAAACTTAAGTATTCAGTATAGGTTAATTTCCTTTTGGCTAACTGTCTCAGTTTCTACAGTGAAAAAAAGATTATTACGGTCTCATTGGGAATTATTAATATTATCCCTGACTACTGAGTGTTAAGAATGATTTACATAATCTCTGGGTGGCAGGATAAAAAGGCAACAGAAGACATCACTTTCTTAATGTGATTTATTTTAGAGTATCAAAGTTCCTTGTATTGTGTTCAAGGACATTACTGTGGCTTAACATTTGTACTTTTATATAATTGCCTACAGATGTCCTATATTAATTCTTAAAATAGTACTTTTAACAATTTAGTCTATAATCTACCAACAGTGATCATGGAAATAATATCCTAGGAAGTTAGAACACCACAAAATACCAGAAAGTAACGGTTGCATTTCATAAATAATAGCTATTACAGACATGCAGGAGGCTTATGTCTGTACCCCCCCGGACCAAGTCAGGGCCTAGACTCACAAAGGTGGGGAGGTGCTTGTGCGCCTTGTGCCTTTGTGGATATGGTTCTAGGTGAACRAAAACGCAAAGTCTGGGCTACAGACTCCTTGCAGTAAGGCAAGGAGCGGATTTAGGATACACCTATGWTGGATTCTATTACATCTCTGCCTTCAAACACAGTAAAATAAAAAGGGTGAAGAAGATAATGACTGGAAGGCCACGGTGCATCTTTTTGACCTGCTAAATTGCTTAAATTCTGCAAACCTCCACTACTGGATTAGATTTAATTTCATACCACGCTTTGCATGAGATCCAGAACTCAGGTGACAGTACCTTTCGTACGTTTTACCTCTTCTACTTGACGTGTCTTTTCCCCTTGCAGACAACAGGAAACCTGCAGTAGAAGAAACATTTAGTTAGTAGTATCACAGAATGGACTTGTCATGACTCAGATTTTGCCCACCTGCTTTCTTACAAAATGGTACATATAAGTACTCAGAATACTGGTGGTATAAACTAAAAACAGTTCCTGAAGGTGGAAACTGGAACCGGCGTTTTCCACCCAGGTTCAGTATAGCTATAGTAGGTGTTTCCTGGCTGCTCTGATTCACTGCGTTGGGGCTCTGGGCAACCCAGATCCAGAGGCCACAAAACTGACAAGTGACTTCTCCAATTATTTTGATTTGTGCTTTTTGGTGTAAGAACTGACCTCAAGTCTTCAAGGCGGCACCTCTTTTATTCTACCTGAAAACCAGTTGGGTCCCATCGGTCTGCTAAGATACTGGAAGGCAAAATATTAACTTTGGCTCCTAGTCCTGACAATCTTTATGCAAACACTGACAATGCCAGTGCTGGTGTTACCTCTTACCTCCCAACACGTTGAGAAGTTCTTGTGTCTCTCTGGCTTTCACATGTTGAGGCCCATCCACAACCATTTGGATCTGTAAAGACTGTTGAGYACAAAATTCCCCAAAAGGAATTGAGTTCTGTACCTCTGTTTCAAAGTTAGTCATGGGAAAGAATCAGTTGTTTAATATCTAATTATGTATGGGTATATATGGAAGTATATTCTTGTATTCTTGACTAGACGGGTCTTTAGTGAGGTTAGCAGAGTGGCTGGGAATGTTGAGGTAAGCTACGTGCTGTTTCCTGTAGGTGTCAGTTTTGAACTTAATTTTGTAGCAGCTTGTAAACCCCTAGGCATCCAGCAGGTGGGTCTTACCAAAATAAATATATAGAAGTTGTATAAATAATTATACTAACACTAAACAGTGTTTTTGCTGATGGAACATTAACATTAAACTGAACAGATATGGCATTCTTTTAAAAATTGAGCTATTACAGAATAGAGGTTTGATGTCTTCCTGTTGAGACAGAAACTCATTTTTATGTGAATCTATTTTGGGCGGGGGGAGCAGGACTGCTTAGGTATAAATGGAAGCTAAGGGCCACACAGGCTGCTTCAGCCTCTTTCTACCCTGCTTCTCACTGGGTAGTGCATGAGCATTGCTAAATCTAATTGTAAGGGCTCTGCAAGGGAGTGAGTGTTGCAGGGAAATGTAATTGGGTGCCCACACAGCTCTGATCCCTTTGTGGAGTTAATAGACAGAAGTGGGCTTCAATATCCACCACGAAGGTGAGTGTCATTCTATGCCAGTATCCTGGGCCTCCATGGAGAAATACACCCAAAGGAAGTCTAGAAAGATCTGAACTGTACAACAAAGAAATCCCRAAAAAGGTCCCCTTTTGTTATATCATTGAAAATCTGCCCCCACTGAGGGCAGAGAGATGGTGGGGATTCCACTCCCTCCAGAGTGACAGCACACAGCAGCGTTTGGTGAGTTTGGGTCAGCACGTCAGAAATCCCCTGGGCCCAACTGAGAGCAGGCCTGCCGAGAAGGACTTGGGGGTACTGGTGGATGAAAAGCTGGACATGAGCTGACAACGTGTGCTCGCAGCCCAGAAGGCCAACCGTATCCTGGGCTGCATCAAAAGMAGYGTGGCCAGSAGGTCGAGGGARGKKATTCTGCCCCTCTACTCTGCTCTGGTGAGACCCCACCTGCAGTACTGCGTCCAGCTCTGGAGCCCTCAGCACAGGAAAGACATGGACCTGTTGGAGCGGGTCCAGAGGAGGGCCACGAAAATGATGAGGGGGATGGAACGCCCCTCCTGTGAAGAAAGGCTGAGAGAGTTGGGGTTGTTCAGCCTGGAGAAGAGCAGGCTTCGGGGACACCTTATTGCRGCCTTTCAGTACTTAAAGGGGGCTTATAAGAAAGATGGGGACAGACTTTTTAGCAGGGCCTGTTGCGACAGGACAAGGGGGAATGGTTTTAAACTGAAAGAGGGTAGATTTGGACTAGATACAAGGAAGACATTTTTTACAATGAGGGTGGTGAAACACTAGCACAGGTTGCCCAGAGAGGTGGTAAATGCCCCATYCCTGGGAACATTCAAGGCCAGGTTGGACGGGACTCTGAGCAACCTGATCTAGTTGAAGATGTCCCTGTTCATTGCAGGTGGGTTGGACTAGATGACCTTTAAAGGTCCCTTCCAACCCAAACTATTCTATGATKCAATAATTTATTTTGCAGATCAAAACTCCAGTGAGCCAGTGGTCAAAAACTAGATGTTAAACTTTCCTTGTTAGTGGCTGGCTCTTGCAGATGAGCTTGGAGGGTGTGTAGGGTTTTCTAGTCTTCTAGCAAGAGGCTGAGGGAAGGRATGATGAAAGCTCTCCATGGAGAACTTAGCCGCCTCCTACCCTTCCGGCTCAGATGTGACTGTGGGGTTGAACAAAARTGAGCAAGCCAGCAGGAAGTTGGGGGCCTCAATGTATTTCCTATATTTATAGGATTTATTAGATAACAAATCTATCTGCACATATGTGTGGATTTTACCCCATCAATGCCAACAGAGTGCAGCAATGGATTTGCAGCACTGAGGGAGGYGTGAAGCCACTCCACCCAGTCAGGCAGTAACTGCAGGGGGTTTGGGGCAACACCAGACTGCAGTGCCTCYGTCTGCCTGAAAACCAGACAGCGGTCCAAGGGGACAGACTCCTCTTAAGATTTCATACACAGCTCAGTGCAATCCAGAAATCAGAGGAGCAAGCATTTAGGTGCAAAGCTGCTCCCACAAACCCCAGCAGCGCAGGCTGAGGGACCCAGTGCCGGCTCCCAGGCTGCCCCTGCCCGTGAGGACACTGCATGAAATGCTCTTCGGCACGGAGGAGCTGGGGTGCTGTGCAGCTGGGGTTTGCACTGCCGAAACCTCACCCTGCAAGGCGCAGGGCCACCTGAACAAGGAGTGGGCTGATCCAGAGCCGTGCTGGGCAGTTATTTGCAAAAACTGCTGGTTGGCCTGGGCCRATACCATGGCAGGGCCCATCCCAAGCAGTGTAATGATAGGGGTGGTCTCTTCAGAGCATCTGAGAATATTCCCAGCCACTTTTATAGGCATAGCCTGATGAATCACCAAGAATGCGTTTCTTCTCCCTGTAGTTTTACAATAAGCTGTCTACCTCCACACAGAGAGCTCGCTCTCTCTTAAACACTGCCATCAGCTGGTTGGAGACATTCACTCTCCTAATAAACTAAACAGAGGCATGAAAAAGGTCCCAGAGGAGCTGGAGTAAACCCAGGTTACCTACTCGCAGCACGGGGGAGCAACCACTCTGCAGAGGTGACCAAGGGTCCCAGAAAGGCTGATGGAGAGGCATGGGCTGCACAGAGCTGCTCAAGGGCAGCCGGTGTAGCTGCATACCCTCCTCTCCCGTGCTACAACCCAGACTGGGCGATCATGCACAGCTTTAATTATGCAGATATTTGCAAGGGAACATACTGCCAGAGACCCATCAGCCAAAGCATCTGCGGAGGAAACTGCTAGCCTGCCCCTCACCAGTTGTTGGACGGTGACGTGATTGCAGCGCTTTTTTGGGAGCCACACTTTGAATAGCAAGAGCCCAGAGGAGCTATTTCTAGGAATGGGGCAGTGCAGACCTTTGTGCTTTGTGTCTTCACTCCCTGCACTGTTTTCTGGCTGCAAGGGAGGCTCAGAGGGGAAGGAATGCCAGGTTTAGGTCTCTGTCCCTCCCCTAGTTTTTTTTTTTTTGGTCTGGAAAACACAGGTTAATCCAGCTCCCCCCTTGCTCCCCAGCCACTTCTTTGGGGGATGCCTCCTGGTGGGCAGCAAAGTGCTTACAGAGAAGCAAATGCATCCAAATATTTTTGGACAGGGCTTCCAAGCGTGCAGCAGGGTGCAGGACTGTTGCTGCTTTAGGACAGGGGATGCAAGAAGAGTGCAAGAAGATGGGAACCATCACTGGGGAGCGTTTTGGCGAATCCTGAAGGGAAGAGCGACCACATCGGAGTGACAGCTTCCCATACGAGCACATTTGTGTTTTGATGCAGGCGATGCTTGCCCCGGGAGCCGCCGAGCGCAGGGCACCAGCTGCGGCATCACTCCCGGGCAGGGTTAACAGCACACTGCGAGCGTGCGGGGCCTGGCCGGGCAGGCAGGAGCAGACGGCTGCCCACCGGGACCGGGGGAGATGGGCTCCAGCGCCGAGCTCCGTGCAGGGGATGATATCACTGAAATGTGCCTGTTTCCAATCTCCAGCTGCTGGTAGGAGGCCCCATTACCAACTGTCTGAGCATTTCAGGCTGTTGGAAAATGTACGAGGAGGGCCAACGCTGCGAATCTGGACAGATCAGCATGCAAGCAAGCTTTTAAAATAGACTGAAAAACTGATGATTGTGTGAATACCTGTGTTAAACTCATCGACTAAGAGTCTGTCAGGGCAGCCAAAGGTTTGTAAACAGCGACAGATGCATTGCCATAAAACGCCTCAGGAATTACAAGTTGTATCACAGAACAGACCCTCCTGAAGCCACCGGTGGGACTGGGGGCTGCCATCTGCAGGACTAAAAGCACAAACCTCTACTGCTTGTGCAAAGGGGCAAAACCGACCATCAGAGGAGCCTTACGTTGGTAACACACCATCCCAGGATCCCACCACCAGGTCCAATGAGACAGAGGCCGGCATTTCTCCTAGAAGACATTTTGTCACACGCTATCGCACCCYGGGGAACCCAACACTTGTAGGTGTCGAGCAAAACACACGGCTTTCTCGCCAGCAGCAGGGTCTGCTGGTAAGACTATTTTGTATCTACAAAAATGGTATCTCAGGCTTTCTCAAATAAGTGGAAACTTATTAAATCACAGATTTTACTTCGCTTCAGCTGCAGTTCACCACTGTATATAATTCTAAGACAGAGGGTTTATGGAAATGACTGTTAACATGAAGAGAATTAATTTGTTACTGCCCTGAGAAGAACACGGACATAAACCCAAAATAAAGTATGGTTCTAGTCTGTACTTAGTCTCTCTGTTACTTATTTTCAAAAGGATCAGTGAAGGATCCAAACAGAGGAGGAGGAGGAGGCAGGGATGAAGAAAAGCATTTAGAAATTTCACTTCTATGAAATGTTTTTCTGAGAGCTGGCTTGCACCCACGAGCACCTCCAGTRACCCGCGTTTGCAGAACTAGACAGTGTTGCTATAGATGGTTTCAAGGCACTCAGACAAACTCTTGAACTGTAGCTTGACATTAAATTGGGAACACTTTTAGTGCTCCCTGTGGCAGACCAAAACCACAGTGAATAGAGGATTTAAACCACTGATCTGTCTTAAAAGCCTCGCACCCATTCCTATTTGTTTGAAAAGATTTGCCAGGTTATGCTTGTGCCTGCAGAATATGTGCTGGGTTACATCACGTTTGCCTATGATGCTACTCTGAAACCTCAACACCTAACTCCTCCAGGAGCTTTTCCATGAGTTTCTTCAGCATGCAGCACCGCAACCCACCCTGCAGCTGCTTTGCAGCCTGGACCCCGAGACCTGCCACAGTGGCAGGCTGAAGCCCTGGCCCCACAGACAGCCGAAGCCACAAGAGGCTGCCTCTGCTCCAGGACCTGCTCCGTGCTGGGAGGCCTGACCACACTGCCTGAGCCAGCCATTCTTCCCTGCAGCACATGGGTCTCTGCCATGTGTAAGGGCAGATTTCTCCAGCCTTTTGTGTCTGCCTTTTGCTCAGATGAAGGCTGGAATCAGCATGGAGAAAGCCCCAGGATGCTCTGGCTGGCCCAACGCAAGGCAGAGCCTCCCTGGGGTCAGTTCAGAGGGGCAAAGGCTCATGTGGACAGCCCTGCTCCACCGCCGTGAGGCAGCTCTCCCCGTGGCCCACATGGACCTCCAGGCTCCCTGATCATCCTCCTCCCTCCTGCACACTCGAGGCTGGTACCCCACACTGCCAAAGCCCCCCAAGAGCCACTTTTATGGTCCAAATACAACAAATGTAGAGCAACAGTAATTTATTTAGCGCTGAAACATTCAGAGCAGTGAAACCACACACCACCTACCTCCTTCCCCCAGCCAGCCATTGCTCAGGAAAACTCACGTAACGTGAGGTGGGCTTTAGAACTAAATCGCGGCTCCACATAGCGATGTGGCAGCCGCCAAGTGACTTCCAGACAGCTTTTCCTCTGGCCCTCTCTTGGTTGCTTCTCCTAGGGCACTGTGCTGTGGTTTACTGCAGCGGACAGCAGCTTGGCCTTCCCTAGGCTTTTGCTGTCTTGTGCTGACACATAGCACATCGTCACTTAGCTGACCAGAGGAGTGGCGGAAGGAAGACCAGTAGGGCCTTTCTGCCATCACTGAGCCCCCTGCTCAGCCAGCACGGGGAAATACTAGCTTCTTACCTCGTGCCTCTACCCCTGAGGTACCTGAAAAAACTACCTGGCAAATGTTTCTTTTATTCCCAATCTGAAATTCCTCTGAAAAGCCAGTCTCAGGGAAATGACACTGATGCTCTCAGTCCTCCAGAAGTAGGACTGTGCAGAAAAAAAACCCAAATGTACAAAAACTAGGTACAGGGGGACCAATGACCACCTTCCTTTTCCTGCACAGGGGACCTGTGAGCAGGAGACAGCCACAAGCCACAGTGGGAGCATGCACACACTTTGGTGAGGAAAGGAGCGAGAGGACGCTGCTGTCCTGCTGGTGCGGAGCATGCCCCTGTAGCCAGACTCATCCAAGAGGGTCAACCACCCCTGAGCTCACGTATTGGCTGTGTGCCACTTCACGTTGCTGAAGCCACAGGATCTGTCCACCAGGAACACACAGCACAAGAAGCCTCCTGATTGCTGCTGAAATCCCCTGAATCACTTCATTCTCCATCATCTTCTCATGCCCACCTAGCCTGGCAAAAGAGGGAGCCTGTGACAGCCAGATGCCAAATAAGGAGGGACTCACTCTTTCTTTCTCCAGCAAGAGGGAAAAAAACCCCCCAGGTGATCTTAATGCAGATCTAAACAGATGTTTCCTCCCAAATTTCAACCCACTCGCAGTCCTCTGAATTCTGCTGCCACCATTTGTCACTATTCTCTACTGTCACAGGGCATGGGATGGGTGAGAAGAGCCAGTATGCTCAAGCTGAGCAGTTTGACCAAATTGTCTCTGTTGTGTGCAACCTGCTGTCCGTGAGTTTGGTAAGAGGATTGTTCACCCCCAGTACTCATACGCTTAGTGTGGGGGGGAAGAAATCAGCTATAAAAATGCTGCCCAGGAGAAGACCCATGCTGTCATSTCTGCCCATGCAGGAGACCAGAAATAAATAACCACCAGACCCGTGATGCTCGGGAAGCACTTCTGCTCTAATGTGGCAACAACCAACTTTCATGGCAAAATGCAGGACTGCCACAGGTCTGCCCCTAAAAAAAATCTGTTACACAACAGAGCTGGCATCCAGCCATCCATGAGGAAAACAAATTGCAATTCAGATGGGAGATACTAGGCAGCAAGCTCATTGCTTGTGATGGCACAACAGCCATCAAAGCAGGTGGGATCTGCCTTGCCAGGTGATCTCACCTCGAACAGATTCTGCATACCAGTGTGTCAGCAGCCTTCTTCAAAGGAAACACAGTACTAAGTAGCTTACAGAATTTTTCTACAAGAGGCTAAAGAGTTATTTGACCACTAGGATGTAAGCAAAAGAGGTGCAATTCCTGCCATTTGTGTGTTCTCCCCCCAGACAGGAAGATATTATTAGCAAATAAGTTACTGAAAAACTAGTTTCTCAAATAAAACTCAGGAGAGATACAGATGATAAAAGGCAACGGGACTGATTGTGTAACTATTGCTAAGTTTAAAGAGAAGTATACATATCCATATATCCATATCTGTATACACATATCTATACTTTCACTGTAGTTCTGTGCGTGGAATGAAGTGCTGAGTGATAGAGAACCACTGCTCTGAAGAATTGTGGGACCTCACCAATCTGTGCTACTGCTCTAAGGTAGTTTTAAACTTACTGGAACGCATCCAGTGGCGAATGGGAAAACTGTATTACCTCTAGCAGGATGAGCACATGAGAAATGGCTCTGAACTTAGCGCTCATATAGAAGCCATAATCTGCAAAACTGGTTGCATGGGGTTTGGAGTGGATTCTATTCTACCTGACAGATCAAGAAAGTTAATAATCAAGTTGCAATTTCAGAGAGGAAAACCTCTGACAGCTATCTAAACATGAGATATAGAACATACTTGCACTACATTAAAACAGTGAAATGAGATTTCTTTCAATACAAAAAGTAAACAAAGGCACAAAAAGAACAAAGAAGCAAAAATTGGAAATAGTTTATTTGCTGCATAAGGAAACTTCTTGTAAATTACATATAAAGAAACTTACTATGCTGTAGTATATAATTTTCAATATTCCACAAAGATAATGGTAATAAATATACAAACCAAAACAAAGTAGAAGACTAAATCCATCAGGCAACCTACAAAATGGTTCATCAAGTTTTATACTTTGCAGCATTAGCATGCTTAGAATCTTGTTGTTCATTTTGAAGTGCTGCAGCAAAATTCTTTTCACATTTCTTTGGAGCATTTTCAAAAACCATCTAACACTATAAAATACTGTTCAAAATTAGCAGGCATTAGTTAACCACCCAAGAAAAGTAATACCGAGGTCTAACTGATGCAAAAGTGTGATTTTTCTTTTTGTTTTTTTAAACCCATTTTAGTTTTGCCAGGGTTAGAAATTATCTGACAGAAGTGCACTATGAGTCCAGCCAGCCTGAGGCACTGCTGACTCTTGTCATATTATGACTCTAGATAAACTTCATAGATTATATAGCTCTGGAAGATTTCTCTATTAGAGACATACCCACTAACAGGAATAAAACAAATACCATAGTGAAGCTGCAAGCTAATTAGAATGGTTGTACCGTCAAGTGCAGTGTGTGCTTAGAAACATTCTTCCATAGTTTCATACTATACCACATCATGACTTTAAATTTAGAAGTGCTGACAAAGGCTTTACTGATGCCCCTGGCCTCTAGAAACAACATGTAGAAATTTTTGACACCTTTTGCTGTTCTCTACCTACCATTTCCACATTTTCTGAAGCAGCAGGCTGAATTGCATTTTACACTTTACTGCTCTGGACCACACTGACAGACAGGTCTATTATTCCGTACAGATCTTTTACAAACTGAAAACATGTCACTGTGCTTCACTATTACTGAATACTTGGGGGTATAAAAAGAAATTCTCTAAACACGATTACCTAAAAATACTTGTTAATAAGCTTAATGCAAACATTATGTAGAAAAAATGGTTTAGTTACAAAAAATTCATTACAGGGTCAATAAAAATATACTGAAGAGAAGATCTTTACAAAAGTGAGGTTAGGAAGTATGAGGCATTGACATTCACTGTAAACATCCTGTGTTCACTAGAATCCCTTGTCTAAAGTATATGTTCTGGTTTTGTTCCTGAGCTTCATGGCCAACACTTGCATAGATAGCTAAACTTGTCATAAAAGGTTGTTTATACAGATGTTCTGTACAAAGCAGTACAGAACTTCAATAAACTAATGATTTTACCTTTTGAAATAGTTTCATTCCACTACCAGGCAGTTCAAGGAAACTATGAAGCATGGTATGATTTTTGTGTACTCAGTGCATTGGATGGGTGGGGACACCTACCTTATGGTGTGTTAACCTTAAATAATATTACACTAAGAAGTGTAGCTGTTTGATGTTCTAGCTTACCATAAATATCTACTGCTCACTGCCACAAGGCTCACTTCTGCTCTGCCAAAGACTGCATATGGCAAAATGTCAGGAACCTGAGTGCTACAACTCCCCAGTAACAAGATGCAGCTTATAAACAGTACAGAAGACCTTACGGAGAATTTCATCTTTACCCAGGCAACACGAGTGCTTTCCTCTAGACTAACCTCCCTCTGTTGGAGGAAGCTAGAAAGTACTTTCAGGGTAAACATGACATGGAGTGGCCTAAGTAAAAAGTCTGARGAACATACTTGCATTTTGGATATGAAAAGCAGGCATGTGTTTTAGTTACTGCATACGCAAATGCACATGGAAAGTGGTAGAGACAGACAAAAAAATCCACCTCACAAACAGCACAATAACACAAAAGCAGCAAATTGCCAATTTTAAATCTTATGTTAAGGCAAATCTAGATAAACACCCATAACAGGATTAATAAAAATGGAGAGTTTTCCTTGGCTTTTTTGTTTACTTTTTCTGTGATTGGCTTTTACACATTGATAAGATTTGTTTAAGCACTTTCTGGACATCTTCATCCATTTGACCCTAGACAAGGGSAGAAAGAAGATGATTGAATTCAAGCATCACTCCACTCTTGCAGAAGAAACACCTTTCATTAAAATACCAACACTGTGTAACTGACAATATGCAACCATACCTGCACAGCATAGAGAAGATGCATCCTGTAAACTGAAACAATTTCCTGATGTTGTTTCTTTGTTTCCTAGAAAATAGTTAAGCAGAAAGTCACAGAGCATTCAGAACTGTTGAATTCAGAACTCCCCAGCTAGATTTAGAAAGCTCTGGGGAATTACAAACCATAGTCTTATGCATGCATGGAAAACCAGCTTAGACAGTACTGTGCCACTAGCCATCCAAAACATAATTTGCTTGGAAGTGTGGTCCACAGAAATGCTGTAATTCTACCCATCCCAGTTAAAAAGCTGGTGAGATGACATCAGTTGTAAGAGGAGCAAAGATGTGGAATGTGCTCATTTTCTACTTCTGAGCTTATCAGCAACCAGAATTGAGGAAAGCCAACAATATTCTAACAAATCAACCCTTGACTGCAACTGAGCTCTTCCCTGAAGTCAGTGAYCCATCTGTCAGCTAATGCCTTCCCAGGTAAGAGGAGGTGCTTACAAAGATCTTAACCCATGAAATCCTCAGTTAATTACTATACATTCAAACAAGGAAAGCCAACCTCCTTTTTCATGATCACAGACTGCCACATCCCAGAAGCCATCTTTCCAAATAAATGTGAAGCTGTTAGGAAAGCTAGCCTACAAGAAGGAAAGAATGCTTCTGTCCTGTTTTAAATCCTACCCACTTTCCTAATGTGTTGCGTATCTTTGCACCTTACACTACTTGTCCTTGAGCAGTGGGAGATGAAGGGTCTTTTTGAACTTGGTGAGCTCAGATAAGAAACAGTCTGGGCCTTCACCCTGACAGGTGTTAACTGTTTGCTTATTTCTCCCCACTGCAAGGGAATTTTTCTGCCCCATATGCATATTGACTCTTCTTTCTGTCTGCTGGGAAAGGTAGGAAAGCAGACACCAGGTAAGCCATTTAGCATGCCAGGCTGGGAATTCTCCTCTCAGAGTTAACTCCAGAGCTCTCAACAAAGGCCTCTGGTGGGCAGTACCTTCTTTTGACCCCCAGCAGTGACCTGAAGTGCTGCTTTGGACAGGCAAGCTCTTGGAAACAGCAATTATGACTCTACCCAGCTTAGAAGATGACCTTTCATGCACAACAAGTACAATCTTAGAAAAAAATCTTTAAGCAGTTCAGAATTTCAGAGAATAAACCGTGCTTCCTATAAGCAGATGGATTTGCTTGATTTGAAATTTCATGCCTTCAGTGACTATTTTCTTCCGGAAAGTCAAACTTATTTTAGCTTAAAAAACCAAACAGACTTCAGCTGATGAATGTTCTTGAGAGAACACACAAATTCACTGCACACTGGTGATATTTTTCACAAATCAGGGTCTCAGCAGCAGGTCTGGTCACTACATTCCACTACAAGCACAGGAGCTTTGCTCCACTATTGATCTGAGGAAATACACTGGGGAAAACAGCTTTCTTTAGTTAGACTATTACTAAAGAGCAATTTGCGACTTGCAGATTCCTAAATCATTCAGCGAAACAGAGAAATTATAGAATTTCTGGACGAAAATTCCTTTCCTTGTACTCATTGACTGTGCTCCATTTTAAATAAGGCAGAATGAAGAATGGCATACATATCTTCGGGGAACTGGGAATAATGGTGGATTTATAAATTATCACACTTACAGTCAGTTGGTTTTGCAACTGCTTCACTTGTTGTTGTAATGCCTCCAGCTGCTGGCTTTGTCTTTTGGGGGCACTGGTCGAGTAGGAAAGCTGAGAAAGGCTGTTCAATGCTTCTTTTAATTTGCTAACTTCCTTGGACATTTCATTGATCTAGGGAGGCAAAAAATAGGTTTTCATTAAAAGTTGCAAGGCATACTGTATTCCTGTGGGTCTCATCTTGGCGTTACTTGTGACTTACATTTAAGAAGTGGGGAAAAACAAGATGTAAACTCAATGAACAAAGAGAGACATCAAGTAAGCAAAGGGTTACACTGCTTCTCTATCCCTGCTCCTACCCCAGTCAATTCAAAATGCATTCCTTGTTCTGAAAGCCAGCAATATTTACAAACAAGGATTGAACTGATCACCTTTACAAACACTGCTGCTGAACACAAGACAGAAGCATACCAAACATAGTCCAGCTACTCACAGCTAGCAAAATACATGGCTTTTTATAAATAAATTTGTAGTGACAGATATGGTAGTTGCAGAGGAAAAATAGTCAAGTCATGCTAAGGTTGAGATGATATAGTAAAATCAGAATAGTGAATTTTTGCTCCTCTCTGATCTTTTGTTTTCTTGTCTCCTCTATAATCTCTCCCTGCTTCCTTCTTTGACTTCAGTTGCCTGAACAGCGTGAACCCAACCTAAGCAAAACTTTAAAAAGTTAAATTGAATGATCATGCACATCTCCACAGGGGAGGAAAACCAACTGTAAAGACAAACATACTGAAAATTTCTTTGACTAGATGGGCAAATGCACTCAAAAGTTACTCCACACTGTGACACTTGACACAACGTCGTCCATTAGGTCACCCATGCACCATCCAACATCTTTTGCAGTCTGAATTCATGTACAACCCCTCCACTGTAGTGAATCACTAACCTTTTTATCTTTATCCTCTTCTAGTTTTGATGAGCTTTCAGAGCATCTTTTCATTTCAAGAAGATCTTCTTGAGCTTGATGGTACTTTTGGTGAAGACCAGTCACTTCTCGTTCCTTTGCTTCAAGCAGAGTATGCATACTTTCTTTCTCTTCTTTCAAGTGCAAAACTTCATTTCTCAGTTGCATAGCATCTAGGGACACATTTTCCTTCTCTTGGATTACGTCCTTCAGTTTGGACGACAAAACACTAACTTCACCCTCTAGTGATGACTGGAGCTTTTCATATGTAGCCTTGGGTACCATTGCTTCATTAATTGCAGCTTTCTCTTCCAGTAATTCCTTCTGTAGGTTTCTTATTTCGCTTTCCTTATTGGTAAGCAGTGCTTTGAGCTCATTTATTTCTTCCTCCATTTCCTTTACAGTATTTCTGAGTGCATTCATCACCTGACGGTGTTCAGTAATTGGCAAAGAGTTTTGCTTCTGAGCATCTAACAGTTGCTTTAGTTCTTCTGCTTCACCTAATACTTTTGTGTACTGGGATTTCACTTCTGATAACTCATTCTCTGCCTTGTATTTCAAAGAATTTGTTACCTGCATCAGTTTCTCATGTTCATCTCTAGGAATGTAGTCCAAAGCTAATTCATCTGAAGTTTTTCTCTTCCTACAGTCTTCAAGCTCTGTTTGTGCTTCTTTGTACAACTGAGACAATTCACTAAGTTGTCTGTTGAGCTCATCTATCATTCTGTGCATCGCATCTTTCCTTTCTCCAGCTTCTGCACTAGATTCCAACTGTGTCTGATTTGTCAGCTTGTCCTGTAGCCTTTTAATTTCCTCTTGCCCTTCTTTGTACCTCTCAATCAACAATGCTTTCTCTTGATTAATGTTATCAATAACTGAACAATACGAATTCTTCATTTCCTCACACTCTTCCACAGACAATTTGCTTGCCACATTCTGCTCTCTTTCTTCAAACTTTTTCTGTATCTCTCTCACTTTCTCTTTTTGTCTTTCACTTTCCTCCAACGCTCTCTTCAATTCTTGTTTAAGCGTTTCAACTTCCCCGCATGTAACCTTCAACCTACTCAGATCAGAACTGGTTTCTTCACTTTCAGAGGAAACAAGACCCAGCTTCATTTGCCTTTGTACATTTAAAACCTCTTTCACAGCTTCCTCACACCTGTTTTGAGTTTCTTGGAACTTCAGGTTAAGATCAGAACCATTTTCTGAAATGTCTGTGTTATTTAAATGATCTGTTTCTGTGACTCTAGACTGGACCTGAGCTTCTATGTGCTTTCTTTTGGCTTCAGAATTCTCTAATTTCCTCTGCACATCCTTTATGTCTTCCTGGAGGTACTTCGTTTTTACTTCACTGGGACTTGTCAACTTTTCTTGAATTTGTGTGGCATTTAATGTAGACTTCAGCTCCTGAGGCGAGAACTCATTTTGTCTATCTGCTATTTCCTCAAACTCTGTTTGGGTTGAATGATAAGATTCTACGGTTGAATCCACTTCTTTAGGTGTTCTTTCCTGTGCAAAAAGAAACCCGAACAATTGCACAATAAAAACAAGTATTTTTTAGGATAGAGTAAGCAAGGAAATCTTACCACATCCTACAGAGACAGACAATTAAAGCACCATGGAAGAAAGTTTTAGAAAAATTCAAAACCCAGCTGCTCCCATTTAGTCATCTACAGCAAGAGAAGGCAGTAAGTGCCAAGCGTCTCTGAAAGTCTGGGCTGATCTCCATAAGCTAATAATCAAAGCTATGCAAATTAAAATTCTGCTAACACAACTGTTAACAACATCTTTTAGAATGTGGCTGTCATAATAAACAAAGTTATTTAGTACTTTATGGGAGAAGTGAGAAGATCAAAACACTGATTTAATCCTTTGGGGCAGAGTGTTTCCATGATCTTACCACCAATAAGATCGTTAAATTATCTTCATAGTACATCTCTTTAAAACAGAAGCAGCTCTTTGTTCTGCTAGCAGATTAAAAGAACACTAGAACAGCACAAAAATATTCCACCTGTAATTTGTCCTGCAGCTCCTTATTGTGCAATGTCAAAGAAGCAATTTTTGCTTGCATCAACAGAAGTAGATCTTGCTGGTCAGCTTCAGAACTCACATCCAATAAACTATCAGCACCTTTGGAGAAAAAAAAGATTCAAAAGCTTTCAAAAAGCTGAAATGCTAACTAGTTAGTTATTCTAACCTTTCAAATTAAAGTTTGTTCCCATAACCACTACATGTAGTGAGCAAGCAAGCTGTTCCTAGAAACCCTTTCCCAAAAAAATGTATTAGATCACCCAATAGAAGCAGGAGGTTTTGGTGGGGAGCTGCTAGTGAAATTACAAAACATTACTCCCAATACTTATTGTGTCTCACATTCTAAGCGGAAAGGCACAGAGGATTTCTGACTGATTTCAACATTTCACATCACCTGAAACACCTAGCCAAATATGAAAATAAGGATTAAGTGTTATTGTATACCTGTTGTGCTGTCACTCAGTCTGTCTTTATTATCTCGATGCAAGGAGCTGAATTCTTCCTGCTGAGACACCAAAAGAAAATGCTTTCACAGAAAGCAGATGTAAAGTTGGACAGTTCACCAAAGAGAAGTATAGACAGTATAGATCTTGCTGGATAAAGCCTGGCAAAATGGGTTTCTTTTATTTTTGGGGTCTTGTTTAATTGTAGCATGTGGCTAGTATTTCAAAGTCTGCTAAAGCCATTCAAGTTCCATTGTCCAGTTCTCATTAAATATTAATGAAATATGGGCAAATATCTCATAGATAGTTTGCAATGCTGCAGCCCCTGTGATAAATATTAGCAATATATTGTCATGTATTAAAAAAAAAAATCTTCAATACCATAAGGTAAAGATGAGACAGAACACAACGTTTTCCCTATGTCTTTTGGTGAAATGGTCTCTACTTTTTGCATTGCAGAACGCCATGCACTTCGCTGGTATTAGATAATGAGCTCTCACAGCATTAATACTTACTTTCATAACCATATTCCTAAATGCTAACTAATTTATTACTAATTCTATTTACATATTCAGTAAAGATTAAAGTAATCCACACTTGCTTTACAAATTACATTGAAATAGATTTGGATTCCTTTTTGTTCCTAAAACTCAGCTAATTAATACACAGGAGACTCTGCAGTCAGTAAAATAGATTATTAAGCAAAACAGAGTACTATACTTTCCTTCCCTAAGTTTTATCAGCATAGAAATCTGATACCTTGCACACTTGGTCAGCAAAGAAAGCCTGCCCTTTTCCAGTCATGGGCGTTGAAGTTGATGAGTGTGGAGAGGACAAATCACTAAGCTGTAAAAGATATTTATATTTTATATAAATAGGTATGTATACATAGGTGTACATAGAACTAATACCTCTCTAATACGTGCCCTTATATATATACACATGCACACATTAAAGAATATTTTTCCCTGCACCAACATAAGTCACAATTCTAGGTTAGTGTCAAAGAGCAGATCTAATTATACAGTGCTCTTCTGAGTCCGTATTACATATGCAGTGTAGCCGTTATACAGGTAACATTCCAGTTTAACATTAAGCCTAACTGTTAAACTGCATTTTGATACTACATACAACTATTTAAGTATTTTACTTTCCTATGTATATATGCATATAATAATGTGTACATATATATGTATAATTAAAATATACAGAATTATTTACTTATGGAAGTCAGCAAAACCAGGAGACCTTCAACTTTAGATGGAAGAAGCAATTTTACAGTAAAATTTGTACAGTTGTATCTTAGACCATGCTGTATTTCAAGCAATTTTGCTTAGTTAACCTAACCAACATGTGCTTTCATGGTGTCATCCTAATGTCAGGAAAAGCACTCAGGTAGGACAGACATATAAAATAACAGTGGCAGAGCAAATCCAGCCCACAACATTCACTTAATGTTCAAAATGCTTTTCACCCCCTAAAAGCATCTCAAAATTGGTCTTTTCTTTACCTGAACAGGACTGATAGGAGGAGGTGGGGCTTTGCGTTTTTTTGGAGTTCCACTTCTTTCTGAACATAATTTAGAGCCTTGATCATGCTGAAAGTTTCACCAGCCAGAAAAGGTAGGTTTGTTAGTTTGGTTAGTAAAGTCCGAGCAAGTTGTTTTATTAAAAAAAAAAAAAAAAAAAAAAATCCCACATTAATATCAACTTTAGCAGCTCATGCAGTGCCTTATTTTTTTTCTACGTAAATACTACATCTCTACTAACACAAAGATATTAAACATGCCTGACAACAAGAATCTGCCCCCTTGTAATCCATGCTCCAGTGAAAACAAACAAGATTTAGTGAAAAAGCAGAAGCTGACAATAGGTTTAGCACTAGTGATCTTAAATATTTCCATTCACACATAGACCAGTCATGCCATTCTTAACGGCTACCATCTTTCCTCTCCACCAGCTTCTGCCTGAGCTCCCTGAAAAACCCACCTCTCCACTCAGAGAAGGAATGAACCAGTGCATTGCACCCTTGTCCACTTTCCAGCCACCAGCAGGTCTACAAGGTCTACTTGCACTCCAAGACATGATACTAAATAAAAAATGTAAGAAACTAATTTAATTGCCTAAATCTGCTGGGATTCTCACAGGTGGGGGTCTCCAGTAAGATGTAACTGAGGATAGCCTTCAATTATGTGTTTCGGAAACACATTGATCATCATCTTTTCTAGATCATCTCCTCTACGGTTTAAAGAAATAGGGAGTCCAAAAGCCACGCTCCTGCATTACACATGAGAAAAGTGGTGTATCTTCCCAGCACACATGTGCACATACGCACACGTCCTCCCTTCCTTTCTCACTGAGGGTGCTGGCTGCTGTTACAGAGAAAAGCTAAGTCTAAAAGCGATGTTCCTGAAACACATTTCTTAAATGAGCAACAAAAACCTTTCACATTACAGAGCAGTCAATGGCAGCACATCTCACAGTGACATTTACTAGTGCTTCTAGTCATGTCAATTACTGTTTTTTCTTAAGTTACAAGCCTATATAGCCTGAGTATTTTTAAAACCAAAAGGACAGATACCTGCTTTGCTTTTGTCGGTGACTTTGTATCTGTGAAGCAGAAAAGAAGTGGCATTAAGAACAGCTATCAAAGAAAAAGTTATTTGCCATCCTAACCCACCTCTCGTCTCTACTTCCCACACCATAAATACTTTGTTTGGTTTTTGAATTCCTGACTGAAATCTGAGAAATATACTTTAATTTCCAAATTCCATTTGAACCATACACTTTCTCTGCTGCTTTTTGGGTTTCATATTGAGATAAAATGCGAAGGATCGTGACAATTCTTATTCTCTATAGTCTTGCACCATTCTTGCACATTAGCTTTCTACTTTAGAAATCCATCTTCGTTTGACCATAAAACACTCTGTCTCCATTAGTTCCTTCTCCAACCCTTCTACTGAGGAGCTATATGTTCCACTTACTCTTTCACATAATAAAAAAGGATCTATTCCAAATTGTATGCAAGACTTCACAATGCTGCTACATCAGTTTACCTTTTCTTTCTCCAAAACACATCTTTTTGCCCTGCTCAGTGCTTTATCCCATGCTAAATATTACCATCTATGGCAAAGACCACATCTTCCAGCTTTTGGGAAGCCTCAGCCAGACCATCTTAAAGATGGCTTGTGAAATTTTTCAGGCTACCTTATGAAGTAAATTTGTTCATTGCTAAACATACACGCTAAACAAACATACTGCAGATCGGCATCTCTTACATACCCACATCCTGAGATAACTTTGATGACAGGAGATTCTGGATTACTGTATTCTCGGAGAGCTTGGAGTAATGCAGGGCATTCTGTCCAAAGACATCTACTAAACTGACATCTGCACCTTTCCTAAGGAAGGCTTCCACCATGTTAAGGCTACCAGCTTCGCAAGCCATCATCAAAGCAGTTCTGGACAAAACAAACACAGAGCAAGCGTCAAGACTATACTCTTTAAGCAGCAGCTCATTTTTTCAGGGCAAAAAGTATGACGGATACTGTGCAATAAAGTCCAAGATTTTATCAACATGTGTATTGACACATACATGTAACTGTTGTTTCTCCTTACAAACACCTGGCTGCCCCTCCTGCTCTTCCCCATACTCCTCAGCTCGACCTACTGCAAAGATCTGGCATGCTTTGCACACCTCTCCAAACATTTCTAAAAATGGGTTCCTGAGCCTAAGAGAAGAGCCATAGCTAGAAATGGCTGCAGGATAAAGTCAGACTATCAAATCCCACTGCCACACTCCATTTACAGCTCTGCAAGTGGTGGTACAACATGAAAACATTTATTTCACTGCTGCTCTCCTTCGCGTGTTGCTTTTAAGACAAAATAGACAAACAGATTTCAACCAAAAAGCCAAATAAATCTCAAAGCTCTTCAGTGAGACTGAGAGATGGGTTTGATGTCAAATCCCGAGCCACTCTCAGTTTAAAAAAAAAAAAAAAAAAAAAAAAAAAGTTAATTGGAACAGAATCGATTCCTTCTCCAACACAGGGCAGCTAGAGAGTGCCGGATCCTAGTGTAAGGGTAGCATACAGAAGCAGTGTTTTCCTAACAGCTTGTATCTGGTTTTCTCAATGACTTGAAGGGGTCATAAGAGACATACAGAATAATCACAAACACACAGAAAACCCCACCTTTCAAGCACGTTCTAATATTGCTTTCCTGCTTGGGCATAATTCTCCCTTCTTAACATGAAAACATACCTAATAGGTTGGCCAAGTTCACTGGCAAACACATTCCCCAGTGCACATATCAAACTGAAAAGTTACTACAGTGATAATATTCTCTAGGTATCAAGACAATCATTTCACTTATGAATTAAACATACTCCCTGTAACAGGTGAGCCCTGGAGAAGTGATGGCTGTTGCAGTGCTAAAAAGTAGTGCTGAGTGGCAACCTGGATAACACTTCCACAGTCACAGCGATGGCTTTAGATTACCAAAATAATTCACTCAGTCTGGACAAGACAGGAAGATGCCATTTTCAAGGGTTATCCCCTTCCTCTCCCAGTAAGGCTTCTCCTTTTTCAGTAAAAGCTTAACGACTCTTGTGAACAGGAGATGCAAGAGTAGTTACTCTCCTTACCAGAAGGAAAGTGAGAAGTAAAATGGTGTATTCCATGTTATATCATTTTCTTGCTCCTACACACAGTACTTTCTTAAAAAATAAAATGCAAAAATGCAAGTCTGTCCTATCTATGACAGAAATGCCTTCATCCAATTAAACTAGAAACTCTTAACACTGTCTGTTGACTAAACAGTAGGGGAGCRAGGGGAAGGCAGAAGTCCCAGAGCGGGCAGTGCCTCAGGTTCAAAGGACCGATGAGGCCATTCAAGACGACAAAGGGTTTTTCTTTACACAACTTAAAACAAAGAGTGCACTAATAAACTTCGGACTGATAAAAACAAGTTAAGGCCCAGTCTTATCCTCCCAGGTGTTGCCAAAGAACAATATAGGCATTGTATCACATACACCTTACAGTAATCTTGATTATTTTAAGTGCCAAGTCTTCTCAGCATCCTGCTTTACCTTCACAGTTTAACCGTTTATAAAACAGTCCATAATTTTCAAAGACTCTTGAACTTCATCACTATCATCAAAACAAGTGCATTTTTCACTACAAGGATGTTGCTTTTTAAAAACAGTTTTCTGACACACTAGATATTTATTAACCCAACAAAATGGCACCTTCTAAGATGACAGCATCTCCACTATATAACTGTACTGTATTTTTCTCTTGCTGCTGTAGCTGCATTACAGTAGAAAAAAGAACCCTCCATGGATGTTGCTCCCAAGTAACAGTTTTAGGATTTAAGTTCAAGAAACTAACTCATGCCAAGAACAGAGCAGCATTTAAAACTGGGACACATACAAAGTGATGTGTGGGTAAGTATTATCAATCAGATTCTTGTAGGAATTATTGAAACATGGGATTTACTGCTTTGGTAGCCCAAGGAAAATTTTACAGGAACATCTAGTTTTATAGTTGCTTAGTTTCTGTTTCACCTTTCCCTTTAGGCAGAATTCTGTAAGCCTTCTCAGGAATCAGGATATGCTGTCTAGTACAGAAGGCATTATTTCACATAACAACAACCATTGGGGAAGGATTTGAGACGAGAGCTTCATTTGACAGTCAGCCTTGGGGAAGAATTAACATGTTAACGTGCYGTACCTTCCATTTTTATCCCTGGTGTTGATGTCTGCTCCATGATCTAGAAGGTATTTGCAAACTTCCGTGTGACCACTTTGTACTGCAAGCAGCAGAGGTATGCTCCCATCCTAGGAATGCATTTAAAGAAACTATGAACAGTAATCCATCCACTTACAAATATCACTCTGAGAATTAAAGGTCAACTATGAACTTTCCTTCTATATAGCACAAACAAGGCACTATCAGTACATTTTTCTCGTGTACCATAAATGCAGTTGGGTTTAATTCCTTCCTTGACCACTGGGTCCGCATTAGGAGTAGGAATGCTTTTTGCTGTCTGTACTCCCTTTGCTGTTTGCTCAATGCTATAACATGATGATTTTGGAACCACACAATACCTTTAAGTAGCTCCACAACAAACCCAATAATTTTAACTAAGTATAAGGCAAAATACAACATTTCATATAATCACAGAATATCTTAGTTGGAAGGCACCTTTAGAGGTCATCTGGGGTTTCTCCCCCTCTGCTCTCAATCCACAGCTAGGCAAACTTCAAGTTACAGTACACTGCTCAGACACTTGTCTAGTCAAGCTTTAAGCATCTCCAAAGGCAGAGATACCGTGATGTCTCTGAGTACCAGTTCCCGTGACTGACCACCTTCATGGTGAGATTTTTTTTCCCCTAGTACCTAACTGGAATTTCCCAATTAGGTCCACTGCCCAAATTCTGACCATCGCTTGTCATCATTTTGTCATGCACCTCTGAGGTGGGTCTGGCTCCCTCTTCCCTATGATCAACTGTGATGTAGCTGAGGACATTTTTAAGATACTCCTACAGCCTTCTCTTCTTAAGATTGAACAAACCTTTTCTGCCTTTAAAATGCACCTGCTGAAATTTTAGGTCTAAGCTCCGTGACAGATTTTTTTTAGTAAAAAGATCAGGTAAGAAGGAGATAGATCCAAGTCAAAACAAACAAACAAGTTTAAATGTGTTTTGTTTTGTTTTGTTTTTTTCTTTTTTTTTTTTCTTTTGTGCCTGATTTCTGTCAGGTCACTTCCCTTTATCATCAGGGGGTTTTCTATCAGGCAATTGCATCATTCCCAAAGGTAGACATGGTTGTTTGTAGACATTTCGTAATAGTGAATATAGTGTCCCTGAGCATTCAGACTACACCAAGTATATTTTTTCTCCTCAGGCTTATCATACTCTGGTTGGGCTTTGTGAGCATTTCACAGCACTTGGCCACATAATGAGCCTTTTCCAAAACCTACTGGAGTCAATGGAAAAACTTTTAATGATGTTTTGAATATATCAGAATTGATTGTAGCTACTTGTACCAATGGCTCAATTTAACAAGCAACAAATCCTGCCACAACTGTACTAGATTGTGAAGTACTTCCCCACCTCTGCTATGGCAAGCTGCAAAACGAAATTCCTCTGCCAGAGAAATCCAGGAAGAAATATAAGCACAGTATTGCTTTGAACTGCTGCACCTGAGATTGACTGGAGAGGAGGGTGGTAAAAGCTCTGAAGTATACAATAGGAGAAGAGGTACGTACCAAATCTTTGACGTTAATTGGACACTTGTGTTCACACAGAAGCTGAACTGCCTGAAGACAACCACATGCAGCTGGGGGGGTGGGGGGAAGAGAGAGAGACAAGCATGGAAGACCATTATACCTAATTTTCAAAATTAGTGTTCCGCACTTCCACTTGCAATACTGAAGCATTACAGCAGGGTCCAAGAAAACCAAATTAACCTGTATTTCTCTTTTTTAAGGAGGAAGGGAGAAAGACTAAAAGGATGAACAGCAAGCTGTATGCAGAAATAAAACCAATATTCATGGTACAAATTAGCATGAGAAGATACAATCTTTAATGGACTGAAATCAGAATCAACCTAATCTTAAGTATTCCGATGGCTCTGCACCCGCAAGTGTAAACTTGTTAATTGTAATTAACTGAAATTTGGTATTCACAGTATTCATCTAAAAATTTGTAAACCATCAGGTGGAGTCACTAAATTTATGCAATTAGAACCTAAAAAGTTCCACCAGGCTGAAAAGTGAGGAATATCAAGCACCACAAAATAGACAGTACAAGCTTTCAAGCAAAGAAGTTACCTGCATAATGTAAAGGTGTTTTCCCAGAATTGTCAGTGCTGTCTGTTGGACATTTACTCTGCACAGTTCAAAAAGGAGAAGAAAAAAAAAAGCAATTAGAGAAACACCAAGAAAATAAAACATATGTTTGATGCTAAGAACAGAGTGCTGAACATCTGTGAGAGAAGTTTTATAAGCTACTCCAGAAAGCTCAGTCCATATAACAAAAAAAGAATACTAAAGAAAGGCACAGCTTTCCCCTTCCACCAGTCTTGTCTCTCCTTTTTTGTTATCAGCTTATGCTGAAGGCATAGGAAACACTCATGGTGAGGGAAATATCCCCCAAAATGTTGTAGTTTTGGAGCAATGTAAAAGAGGATATAAAAAAGGAAAGAAACTCTCTCCCCTGCCTCAGAAAAGCTTCATAGTTTACATTACAGTAAGAGCTAAAGCAACCACATTCTAAGGCAATTAGTCTTGAGTTATTTCTGTCAAAGGCAATAATGCTTCATTTTCATTTGTAAAAACTAAAGCATCAACAATCCAGTTATATTTTCTGGTATTATAAGCCACCAGCTACTACTGATCAATCTACACTTTGAAGTAACAGATACAAAAGTATCAAATTACAAATCTTTATCAAGAGTTGTTTTGGTACAGAAGATTTTAGTTTCAGTTTACAGCAAAGAAAATAAAAATAGCACCTTGAAATAATGGACTTCTGAAAAACAAGCATTAGAGTTTTTGACTTTCAAATACAGCCCTGCCTCCAGCTTCTATGGTTTCCTAGGAAAACAGGTCCACAGAGATTCTGTAACAAAAATGTCAAGATYCTGCCTGTGTAAAATAATTATTTAGCCTGTCTTAATTCAACTCCAGCATGCTAAGATTAGACGTTCCTCACACATACAGTTTATATCACAAAGCCGGTCCACAGAAGCAAGAAAGCAATCCAAAGTGCATGAATTATTGGAGAATATTACCAATGGGCTTGCACTTACAAACATATTTAGAAATCTGCATATTGTAATAAAATTAGCAAAATACCAACAAAAGCACTCTGTGGTTATAGCTGGTAAGCAAATGGGTAGCAGATACTCGGTATTAAAACACACATTTAGTTGCTGAGTTGATCATGCTGCTGCATGTGATACCATCAGTGACAGCTTGATGTCACTGTTTATGCTGTAAATGGGTTTGCGTTAGACATAGTGGATATTTGCCATGAAATCCCGAAGTGGGGAGCCTCAGTCGTTAATGATAACCCCTTCCAGGTGTGCAGGAACAGGGGAGTCCGCTTGCAACGAGTCTGGAGGTGGGAATCAGTGAAATTGGGCCCAATATTGTCAGAGACATTGACAGGGGTCAGTCACAGGACAATTGGAGAGGCCCGAGGTAATCAGGAAAAAGGAATTTGGAGGTTGGGATATGAGGTTCATTCTCTTTCTGTACCACTGCGCTCAAGCGAGGTTGTTATTCACTATTTCATCTGTAGTCTGAGCCACAGTCTTACTGATAACTCCAAGCTCCTGAAAATCTGTCCCATTCCTCTGACCAGCTCTGCCAAAACTCACCTGGCTTTCTGAAACGGAGCAGAGATGGACAATGCCTCTCCTTGCTTACCAACACGAATCTTCAGCCTCAACACCATAAGAATCTCCTCTTAACCTTCACTTCTGTTTTCCTTATTTTCTTTCCCCATTCTTTCTACTCCCTTTCTAACCCCTCACTGTCCTTTGCCTCATTTCATTGAGGATTCAAGTATTTCATATTTTAGCATCTAAACTACCTTGGTTTCATCTCCCTTTGACTTTAAACTTGACAGACATTTCTATGGTCAACAACAGACAGAAAGCATTCCAGTGGAATAATATCAAAATCACCCCAGAAGCGAAAAATCCTTTTCCCCTATACCTTTTAACCCATCTACTTCCAAGCCATCCAACCACACAGATAAAACACAGGAAGTTATACAGAAGCTGCAACCTGCTTGAAACCCAACCCTGCTATGTCAGATCAGCTGCACATGGAAAACTATTTGTGGACCACTCAGGGAAGATACCACACTGTTTTCTATCATCCATTCACAGTGCCTAAAAGGTCTTTAAACTCAAGCAGCTCTCTTGATTGCAAGGAGACGGGACAACAGTATAGGAGTGTGATGCAGATTATTAGCAGGAAATGTGTCTATATCTAGTGGAACCAACCTAGAGGAACAAAAGGAAAACTTCAAAAATAAAAATTAATTTAATTTTTACTTTACCTGAAGTAACCTCTTAATGCAATCAGGGTGGCTGTTCTTTGCTGCAAGATGTAAAGCGCTGTGCCCTAAATTAGTGAGAGCAAAGCAAATTAAGTATTCAATCACGCCAAAGCGCAGGAATAACTCTTCCATGACAAAGGCAAAATTTTGAATTATCCATCTTGTTCCTATCACGACACATGAAAAGTAAGGATAGAGAGTATAAAATAAAAACTTACATCAAGCAGAATGTATGACAGAGTGTTGTTCAGGCAGGTAACAGAATAATCTTAATGTCTAGCTTCATATAAAGGAATGACACAAACATTGTGTCAGACTACACCTTGGCAGAAGTATAAGATTGCGCAGTTATGCTTTGTTTCTTAAAAACCAATTTTCCTATATTACTCAGCCTCCCTTGCAGAGAGATGTCTGTCAAGTGTCTTCAAGATTTCTTCCATTTGGCAATGAAAAAGGAACCCAGCACCAAGAGCAAAACCAGCCAAATTCACCAGCTACCACTACAATGAATTTGTATCATCCATGGAGTGCATGTAGAAGAGGACTTGGAACACAGGCCTACTTTGGTTTGCATCTCATAGATTCTCTTTTCTGTTAATTTATTTAGCATCTGCAGCTCATATTTAGCTATGCAATACAGTGATTTACTGACTATGGATTTATGATTAAAGACTGCAGTCTCTCCTCTAGTTTCATCTTCAGAGCATCTGAAAAATTAAAGAGGTCAAGATAGCAAAAGAATAAATTATCCATGTAACTAAGAAAAGAAGGAGCCAAGATTTAGTACTCAATACAGACAGAGCCACTTGTGACAGTAGAATCTCACTGTAAATAACATGACTATTACAGACAAGGATTTCCCTAATGAATACTGGGTCGACACTCTCAGGTGAGAGCCGGCAACCTCTTATTATCCAAACAACTTATAAATCCTGAAGCAAGATGAAGTATGGATTCTGAATAGTAGTCTGTAGCAGGTACATATAATCTCTTATCATTATGTATAATCTGAGTGCTTCTTCCAGTATCACAGACACTTCCTTATAGAGGCAAATCATTTCCATGTATGACAGAAATTCCCTCAGGCTGCAATTGGTGGCCAAAACAGAACCCGTGAGCCCAACATTTACAGATCATTACTGGGGAGACAGAATGCTGACAGCTCATTCAGGTGATGGCTAGCCAGAGAAAATGCTGGGCACAGATTCCACAGATACGTCAACTGAAATCTATTAAGAAGAGTTTGTCAGTTTCAAATTCAGCTCCCATCATTCTAGTGTAGTAGTAATTAAGCCATAGGAATTCTGAGGGCTGAAACAGCATACTTAATACCTCTCAGCTCTGTTTTGGCCTGTATCAGCTCTTTTCACTATGTCATAATCCTGAGGAAATGTCTTATTGCAACTCCTGTACAGTTAATGTGGTTAATAGCTTGGATACACATAAAAGCAACACCAAAGATCTTGATTTAACCTATAAAAAGCCCCCAAATGAAGTTAACAAAAAGAGTTGGGGAAGGGTCTTTTTCTAAAAAAAAAAAAAAAAAAGTAAAAATAATAATAAAATTAAGGAAAAAAAAAAATCGAGCAACTATTTTGCATCTGGAGTCCACTACAAATGCTGACATTTATAGTATTACAGCAAAAGTTTTTAAGTGCTTTAGAATCTGAATTCTATGTGCAGAAAAGCAAGTATGCCTAAACCTGCAAGCGTTACAACTGCTCTTCCTACACAATGCGTGGGGAAAAACAGCGTTGTCACAGCTGTAGTTGCACAAAAACTATATAGGCAAATTGAGTGTATTATGCTACATGTGTAGGTTCACGGAGGCATACCTGCACCATCTTGGGCTGTCACATCTGCACCATGTGTCACCATGATCCTGAGGCACTCTGCATGGCCCTTGGTGGCTGCCAGGTGAAAACTGGAAGAGAGCATTTACATGTCACTTTTCTTTTATTAAGACTTCCTTTCTCTTTCATTCACAAACCAATTACTGGCAAGTTGTCCCCTCCCTGTCCTTAGATCTTTTGGCATACCTCCACTGCCTCCCAAGAAGATAATAGCTCTGAAAGTGAGAAGGCACATCAAAAAGTTTTTGTGGTCATACTTTTACACAGGCTGCTGTCTCATTAACCCATGCCGTATACCTTACGTGCATTTAGTCCCACCCAATTTCTAAACTAACGTCCCTAGTGATGTAATATATCCTCACAGAATGCCTGGGCCTGGGGAATTAATGAAGAAAACATTTACAATGACTGACTTTGCTCTAGTCATTCTAGTCAATCCTGATTTCCCCCTTTCGGTGGACAAAATTTAGTTCCTCTAAAAGGTGATTCAGCTCCTAAATTAAACTAAATCAAGTGCTTCTGCACTGTCCTTTACAGAGCTCATCTTTCTTCGGTGTAGAGGGGAAAAAAACCCTTAGTGTAATATCACCTGGAGAAATCAAAGCTACTAGATATTTGTGAGACCATGCTAGAGATGTATTTTTTCAACTTTTGGTTTTGCTTTTCACTTCAAGCACCTGCTTGTTTGAACAGTGGGAAACTGCAGAGGTTACCAGCCACACCATGGCAGGACACACTTAACAGCACCAATTACCAAAGATATAATTACAGAACAAACCAAGGAAGTTATACCGAATTCAAGACTTTTTACAGCTGAAGGTTCATGTTTGACATCCTTGGCACCTCAAGATTCACAGAAGCAGTCCTATACATATGGTGCTGACTTTATTTTGCTGGGAAGCAAAAACAAAGGAAAAGCTTCTGAAAAGAGAGATGCATATCATGCCAACATCAGCGACTGTCAAGATATGGGCACAGTACAGGCAGACATACTGCTTCCCTGTGGGCCCTACTAATATCAGCTTGATATACAGAGTTGTTTTCCAGTGGGAGTAATGTAAAAAACAGATTGAAGATAAAACAATTCCAATTACTATTAAATAGCCTGTGAAAAGTTGGGACCTTCATCAACATGCCCCATACTGAAAAAGCCAGTATTCCCAGGATGTTTTCTAATATCTTTTAAAGGAGATGTTAATTTTTAACATCATGCACCCCTGCGTTAAAGGGATTTTCCCCCTGGAAACTACAGGGAACATCACAAATCGTGTAGCCACACCAACTACTGTATTTAAGAGTTTACATTTTGAACAACTGCTTCCTCTAAAAGTTAAAACTAACACTGAAATTTCAGCCTGCTAACCAGGGAAACTGGGAATAACAGGCAGGAATGAAACAGATATTTCTGGCACATAGTATGTGAACTGCAACACTGTGTTTCTCTAAGCTGCAGGCTTCTTTGCAGCCTTCTTGAAAACTCAACAGAGAAAAAGACGTACAGACAAAATCTGGCAAAGGGCGGAGAATTAATCAAAACAGGAGAGCTCCTGGAACAGAGTCTTCTATCAAATACAGCAACTACCTCACTTTCTACAAGGAGTCCTTCCACACTAGCTACTGCTGATTGCAAATGGCAGACAGGCAGGGCTTAAGCTTTGAACCATTCTCTGCAAATAYAAAAATATTCTGTGTGCTCATCCTCATGCTTACTACTGCCATAAACAAACTGAAGAGTTAACACTTCCRAGAACATAAAAAGCACTGCTGCTGGCTCTTCTCTAGTCATTCAAAATAAAAACTTCATGTACTTGGTGACCAACGCAAAGTTGTGTAAACATTCTTCTTTAGAAGAAGAGGTTTCTCAGGCTCTGGGAAAATGGCTTGGGGAGGGACACAAAAGGAGTCTGACAAATTCCAACACCTCTATAATTTAGCCGGCACAACATACCAGCAAATACCGAAACACGTTCAGATACATTTGTGTAGATACGTAATACAATCAAAGTCACTTAAATATTAGGAAGGCTGTGAAGCACGCACTTGTCTCACATTTGACAATATTCGTAAGAATAATAAATACCTGAATAATAATAACTTGGCTAAATGTGGGACACTGCGGTTTTATGGACAGACTGTGTAGGATGGTGCCAAACACAACATGAATACGCAAGTGCAAAAGAAGTTTTATTTAGGTAAAATCAGACTGCAAAGAAAGTATCAGAGAGAACAAAAACTTAACCCCTTTCAGGCTATGCATCTATGAACACATCAGTCCCGCCAATGCAAATAATCCCCATAGCAGTTCTCAACAAGTCGTCAYACATGCAGATGCTTTGTTTCACATGGCCAAAATATTTTCAAGTAACAAAGGCCTGATTAAAAATACTCCTTCTCCCAAATTGATGGGATGAAGGAAACATCATCTGTAAGCAGAACAAGTGGTGTGAAAGATGAGAGAAAATGTATGAAGGATGTAAAGATCTAATGGAGCAAGAATATAGAAGCTATGTGGAGAGTCTGTGAAAAGAGAGGATGATAAGGTTTAACTCTCAGTCATGTATACAGTGACCTAAGCAGCACTGGGCTGCTACAGCTCCCTCCCAATTGCTTGCTGCGTGTCCCCTCCCTACGTCCTTGTACTGCTACCACCTCTCTCATAACCCTGCAGTGAGATGTTTTTTCTTAATAATCTAAAAGCAATTGGGAGGGGAATGAGGGAAATGGTTAGTTAGCTGCTGGTTTAGTAAACTGAACTGGCTTACCAGGAAATCAGGCCTGCTCAAGATAGAGAGGAGAATGACTCCAGACTGGAATGAACCTATTTAAGTCAAGAGTATTAACTCAGTGCTGGGCAAAAACTTCCCCTTGAGGAGTAATTCTAACTGATTTTGAAGTTATAGCCACTGCTTTTTTTTTTTTTTTTTACTTTTTTGTTAAAAACAAACAAACAAAAACTTTAGTAGTAAAAACTGAGGGTTCCTGTTTAGCAAGGGAGGCTCTTGAAACAAAGAAGCCTGTAGACATTCATTTCAGTACAGAATAATTCTTTACAAGCTACATAAACGTTCCTAAAATATTTGAGGTAAAAGCTGCAGGTTTCCAAACATTGGAGTTCTCACCATCTGGAAGCCTTAAGCAGTGGTGCATTTTACTTGCATCTTTCACGAATAAACTTCCCTTGATATGAAAGCAAACAACTTTTCCTCCCACTTCCTGGTTGTGCAATGACTTAGGCAAACAAAAACAAACATGTAAGGCTTGATTTGGAGCAAGGGCCACACTGAGGGTTAGATTCTCATTCAGCCTAAAATCCCATTACAGCATAGTTCATTTTCCCTTCACAACAGATAAGCCTGTTACTACCACTTAGAGCCACATCTTGATACCCCAGCCTGAACTGTTTTGAGATAGATTACTTTTACTGTTGTAAAACATTTCTATTCTTCCTGAGGGGCGGGATGGTCTTTTATTTTTGTCTCCAGACCTTTCAGTGTGGCAGAAGAGCCGCTACCCTTCCCAGTGGTTTTCTCACTGGAYCCAGAATGAAGCAAGTCAGCATTCGAGACCCACCTCTGCAGCAGCTGATAAAGATCAGTTGGTTGACACTGCTTTTTCCTACTGGGAATGTACAGGTCTCACAACTACTCAGTCCTTAATAAGATAAAGAAAAAAGTTATGTTCTTTGGGAGGAACACAAAGTGTTCCTTTGGTGTAAGACCAAACACACAGCAAAATTTCGTCAGATTCAGGGTCAAGTGGAGAACAGCTACAAGACTATCACCTCAAAGTCCTGTCAGGATCGCAAATTTCCTGACCAGAAATGTTACTCAAATAAGATTTTCAAATGCACTACAGAGAGTTGCTTTTTATGAATGCTTGGTGACTGAAGAGAGTGGACAGCTGTATATGACATCCCTGAACCAGTTTTAAACAGCAGATTTCTTACAGATAGGAGATGTCAACTGTTGAAGCACTTATAACTGTCCTAAACAAGCCCATCCCTTCTTCAGGGCAGAGGATCTTTTCCACGTTGTGGTTATAAAGTCAAGCTAGCAAGGGAATGGAGACTTCTTCAATCAGTGTCTGACAGACAGAGCATAAGAGTTCAGATAAAGCTGGTCTTTGCTAAAAGGCTGAGAATGAGCGTTTCCAGAAATTATTTAAATGCCAGACAGTCTAACTCAAACAGAAAAGGGCTGTTATTTTTACTACTTAGCTCACATAAAACATTGCTTTACAGATCATTTCACCATAGGTAGAAGAACAGAATTAATCCACATTTAGAGGTTAGACTTACAAAAATGGAGCTAACTGAGCTTGTTAAAGTGGTGTTAGCAATAAGACATGGGTCTGCCATATCCAGGTTCTCTGCTTAACCATTTGCAAGGCTATATGCTGCAAAATTGAGCACAATCCTCTCACTGAATGTTGACAGCTGGCTTAAAACAACTGGGTGGTCCATATCTAGGGAAAATGCCACAAAAGTAGAGTGGAATATGATAAAATAAAAAAAATAAATATGAAGTTTTAATTTAAGACAGTAGCTTTCTAACTAGGAAATTTTCATCTGTGAAAAGAAAAACAGAAAAAAAGAGCAGAAAAATTACACCCAATCAAGGGGCTCCACCTCTGTTCGGCAAGGTCACGCTCCAGAGGTTTTTTTGGGGCAGAATTAGTGTTCTCTGTAACACACTTTTTCTCCAGGGCCTGAAAGTAGTCTGACACATTACTTACCAAAATCCAAAGCAAGTGAAGAACATGGTTGAATTATGGATGCTAAGTGAATATTGTATTTTCTATTTTCTATTATGACAAACATGGAACAAAGTCAAACTTATATGCAAGCGCATAATACTATTGTTCTCTGCCATTTTAATCTGAGTGCTCTGAAAATATTTTAAGGGCAAGAAAGTTTGAAATACACTATGAACTCAAATACACTCATTGTCAAGGTTTATTTTGAGTAAAAACATCCCTCCCCAAGGCAGATCATTCTTCTCCATTTTCTAATGTACGTCAACTCTTTGTTGACTTTTAAAAAGTCTGACTTGTCTGCCAACAGTTTGATGATTTATAGTTTCCCAACTGACCAATACCTGCACACAAACGAACAAGATTGATAAAATAAAGATATGGAGCTGCTTGGAGTCCTTAAAATACTGACTGAAAAAATATAGAAATGGACGATACACAAGCTTCGCTGCTACCAGATCAGACAGGCAAGCAGTTTGCCAGCTATCTCAGTCAGGAAGAGACCCACTGATAACCTGGCTGATTTTCTGCACTGACTTGAGCTTTTACACATTTTAGAGGCAGCACCTAGCTTAGAATGTCTATTATCCCTCAAAGTCTAATTCCCACTTCAATAACAACAGCAAAAATAAATACATTAGATAATATCTGGCTGTTGATTGTTTTCCACCACAGTCCGAGTGGCAGAGGTACTAGAGTGCCCGAGACCTGACCTGGAGAGAAAGGGCCGTGAGTACCACTAGAGGCAGCATATTCTGTGCATGAAGGAAGTGCCTGCTGTCACTCAGGAGGAAGTCCAGTGTGGTCTCCTCTCACATATAGCACGATGACCGGTAATTAGAGACGAATTCAGTTTACTTTTCTGTGAATGGTTTGAGATTTTATCAGCATAAAAGCAATGATGAAAGCAAGCCTTTTAAACAAAAATTTTTCACACATCCTGAATCTAATTAATAGAAAAATTATCACCTTCAGAGTTAAAGATTGGGAAGTCCCAGAATGGTCCTGAAACTGGAGCTGTTTTCTGCCTTCCTCTGCCAACCCAGACAGGGCTCTCAGCAAAGTAGTAACTTATCTGTTCCAGCAAGGATTATGCTTCTATGAGCAGCGCCTGCCCAGTTCTGCCTCTTCCTTGCATCAGCACATGTAGGTAGGTACTTGTGTGGCTGGTGAGCTGATACAGGGAACAAAACCAGTTGAAAACCAAAGCTGCCTTCCACTGTTTCATCACACAGTCACAGGTGCATGCACCCTGTGAGTGCAAAAGAAGGAACAGGACATAGAATTTCACCTTAAACCTAAAAACTAAGATTAAACCATGAATGTTTCCCTGTGAAAGCCACAGAATCTTTATTTTTCCCTGACTGCATTATCAAGAGACAGTCAGTCATTTGAGAAGGTATATGTCTTAGGAACAGCCAGTCATTTAATTATGGAGGAGCCATCCAGATGTTTGGCAAACCAGATTGCCTTAAAGGAAAATCAGACATCTACAGGTACCACTATCAATACTTCCTAGCTCATTAGTTTTTTATTATTTTTTTAAACAAATAAAAGCCATAGCTTTGCACTGCACCCATTTAATCTCCTCCTAAGAGTAAACGTAATAAATGTGGCTTTTCATTAAATGCTGGCAGTTCATGTCATGATCCTGTGACACACATGTATGCAGCCACAAGAGTGCCAAAATCAGCTTAGGAAAAACAGTTACAGGAAATACATTTTGTTTTCAAGACAGAGTTGCCTTTAAACTGAGAAAATTAAGTATTCTGAGTTTTAAGACGTTCAATCAATGAGTTGCCACTAACATCTTCTGGAGTGCAGGCAGGTTGAGATTTTAGGAAGTTGACACAGGCAGATATGGATTTACTAGGAGCTGTGGGAGATTTTTCCCCTCTCTCTCCCTTAGCACCAGCCACTGCAAAGTGAAGCGATGCACACAGCCTGTGTTCTCCGACCTTCTATTTAAACATGAGATGGCATCTGCCATCCCAGTACACGCAAAACCCTCTGGCAAAAGCCCTACATGCCACTTCTGCGTTAGCATATATTCTGGAACAGCTTTCAAAAAAAAAACCSCAAACAAATGCCATTTTCATAAAGAGTTTCCAGCTTTGCCTCATAGCATAAAAAGTCTTGTTTCAATCATACACACCTCGAGGTATAGGACATTAATAAAAGGCAAGCCTGCTGAGCGGCTGTTTTCTTAATAGGAAAGAAGCAATTGCATCATGCAACACAGGAGCTGGCAAGCTACACACTCCTGATTTTAGCCTTCAAACACAGCAAAAATATCCACCCAGCTGCTCTTCAGAGAGATTTTTGGGATCCCCAGAAGCTTTATATTTTTCATTCTCAGGTTGTGTTCCAGCAGTTCCATTTTCATACACAGTTTTCTTTGGCAAACTGTACTACCACATTACCACAAACTCCCACTTCAAGTCTGAAACATATAGACTTTTCTTCCATGTACCATTAATTGTAAACATAAATGCTCACAATCTAGATTTATCATATGAAGTTTCCTGCAGAGGGTCCATTTTTAAAGTCCCTCAATAACTAACGTCAGCAAATTGCAACAGAGATTCTGCCAAGAGTGAGTTTCAGGGCACTCCTAAGTGTGACAGAAAGTCTGAAGTCTTGAAATACTGCTTTTCTTTTTGGTGTTGTAGGGTAGGAAAACAGACAAAGTACAACAAACAAATCTCAAAAAGCTTAAAGAGCCTAGAAATGAGAGCAGTGTCACCTGTGCCTCTAAAGCAAAGTTCAGAGGGATGGAGAAAGGCAGAGGAGTAGGGAAGATTTCTTCTGATAGTTTATTTAAAAACACATCCCACATCTAAAGCCCAAAGGGGTGCACAGGTAGCTTCTCAATAGCTATGCCTTCTGGCAAAACATCTCTTTACCGTAGGGTGAACTCCCTGAGGATACCATGGATGTGCACGGATCAACATAACTTCTTTCCTGAGTTAGGTAAAACCAGCTAGCCATCTGCTGCGCTTTCTTGCAAGGCCAGAATAGAGTTCAAAGTTAAAATTAAGCCCAACAATGAGAGCAATGACTAGTGTCTCCCTTGACCTTCATCCTCCAACACAACCCACTTGGTACTGATGCCTGTGGGCCAGCAAATGCTAATAACCACATGAAAAGTCATGAAATTAGAGCAAGGAAATCCCAAACCATGTTAGCATAATAAGAGACCAGGAAAAGGCTGGAAAGGCTGAGAACGACTGAGTAAAAGTTAATCTAAAGAAAATATTTTTGTTGCATGAAAATCCAGCAAGGCTTAAGAACTGCATATAGTGCTCCAAGAACCAAAGAGCATGGATATCCTTATGTGACATGACGGACGTTGACAAAGGATAGCTCAGGGTCATGTGCTGGGTTTGAAGTGTCTGTGCGTTTTACACTTAAATACTTCAGACCTCTCCAGATTTGAAGCAACAGAACTATTTGGATTTTTTTTTAATGTATAAAATATGTATAAAGTGAACTTCTCTTACTTCATAGGGGAATTACAAACCAATTGCATTTACGGTATTTACGGTAATTAACCTACTAGTAACACATTCTTCAGAGACCACTGGTTAAGATGACCTCTTAACATTTGTTTTTTTAAACTCTTTAAATGATTATGGCAATATATTTTTATTTTGCATTTCAGAATAACTATACTACTAAAGCTTTTAAGATTCCACGTTTCTGAAGAGGAGTAGGGACTGGAACACAGACACGTGCAGGAAAAGCAACTTCAGAGCTTTCCTACATTTTCCATTTAGTACTTTGCTAACACGGAATGCACCTGTAAGGCAGGTAGCAGAAAATGCAGAGTGATATATAACCTGATAAATAAGCAGCCACCAGCACAGTCTGATACCTTGTTTTGAAGCTAAAAAAAATGAAATAAATCCAACGTTTGCACATTGCTCTGTTTTGGCTGCCTGTTCTCTTTCCCTTCCTAGATTAGAGTACATTTTTAAGCCAGTAGCAGCCAGTTGGTGTAATTAAAATCTACACGTACAGCTCATTTGGTTGCGTAAGTCTTTGAAAAACATGTAAAACAACCGCAGCCCATTATGTAGATATAAATCTGAAAAACAACTGCAGCCGTAGCCCTGTCCCCTCCAGCCTTAGAGAGCCTGATTCTGGCCCGACCCATGAGAGGCACGCTTCCCTCGTGCTCCCCTGCCAGCTCAGATAAGACGAGTGCAAGGAGCAGCCACGGCGTTCCTCACGCAGGAGTGGGGCGCTGGCTTCTGCCTCCATGTGAGCCAAGCTGCAGCCGTTTCAAGCCAAGCATACAAAAACTTCCAACCATCTAGGCTATGCTCTGATCCAAGCAACTGACAAACTTCTTGAAACCTGGCCAGGTCTGGTAAAATCTGGGTATTTGGCAACTCTGCGAATGGAGCTGCTTTACAGGGAATTCCAGCTGCTGCCTGATGCTGCATTACACGTTTGGCCAATCCTACCCATGAGCAGGAGTGGAAGGGGTGGCTCACAGGCTATCCAAACATGTGTACAGGTGCCCTTCAGAAGATGACTTGCTTTCTTCTGAGATGACAATATTGTCTAATTTGTCTAATAGACAATGAAATGCAGCAGTTTATTAAGAATAGCTATCCTATCAGCCTGTGTGAAAAAGCAAGTATAAAACAGAAGACACAAGCTGGCTCCTAGAAAAAATTACAGACTGATTGTTTCTCCTTTGAACTCTAGCTATCATCTGCAGGAATTCCTGTGCATGTAAGATGCAAAACCCACTGGGATGTTTCTCAATGCTCAAAGAACTTTATATGAAATAGGGAGTTTGTTCTTTAAATAAGTGGAATTTGTTTAACAATATAGGAAATCACTAAAAAGAGAAAGTAAAAAGCTTCAGTTTTTCACAAGTGAAGTTTAGGATCTTTGTAAYTGAAATCAAACTACAGAGCATTAATTTCTGTCTCTTCAGAAGATGACCTCTTCACTTTTGTTTTTTAATAACATGAAGGTATAAAAATACTAAAATGTTGTATAAAAATGGCTTCAAAAATGCATATGATAGAACCTGAATACTGTTGATTTCAAGTCCTGTCAAAAGTATAGCTAAGCACTAAAAATTGGATCATGAAGTCTCCAAGTGAGGGGTCGTGTACTCAAAACCATCAGAAATGGCCTACACAGTTTCAGTCAAGAGCCAGGAACAAACCACTTATATGAGTTCCACCCCATGGATCTCATTTAAAAGCCTGCATGATTGTCAATACAGTAATGTTTGTATGAAATGTGGATTTTTTCACGTATTGCCAAATTATAAAATCAAAGTTAAGTATTGCTCCTCCAATATGGAGATAAGAGCATTTCCTCTTAATATACACTAACAATTGGCTCATACTGAACATAATAGAAAGTTAATTAGCCCAATTTAGTATCCTGGCAGAGGATGGCTTCACCCAACTGTGCCCAGATGTTTCATTAACATTTCTAAGTGTTAGTCTAAAGTAGAAAGCAATTTTTCAGGAAACTTAGTATCAACACCTTAATTGAATTATATTCATAACGATGCTGCAGGGGAGAAGTGCAACAAAAAGGAACAGTCAGGATTTGAACCTGAAAAGAACTTCAGAAAAGTTTTGGAGAGACAAAAGCTTTTACACCCAAATCTCCCACAGAAATAAACTTTACTAGAAATTTTGGAATAAGAACCAGATTTCAGCCATCTGTTGGCTAAAGATAAAACACAGCTGGAGATCACTGTGGTCTTCCTTATTTTGTCCATGCTCTGAAACCTAGACAATGTTGTGACCATCTGGACCATCATAAATTAAGTATCGTGATAGAAGTAAATTAAAAAATATTTTCTGTCAGGGATCGTATCAGGTCACTCACTGGAACATCAATGAACTCCATTCCTGGAGAGGTGACAATCCTCAGGCACTAGAGCTGTCTTGCAGCTCCTACCCTGGTACAATTTTGAAAAGACAGTACTCTAGTATGCTTTTCTACTTAAGTGTTTAGGCAATTTTAAGAGATGTACAAAAGAAACATCTTCCAGAGAATGGTGTTAGACTGAGGACTTCCAACATGTGCACAAGAAAATAATGTAGAATCTCAAGGTCTCCTAGAGGATTTATAGCAATTTGTAATCAAGAAAGGGAGGATAATACAATTCTTCTTCCATTTCATAGGCACTGGGTTCACCTGACTTCTCCAATTTTGAAGATGGGCTGTCTAAACCATTTTCTATGGTTTTCTTTCTCAGCTAGAACAGTATTAACGGCTGTAGTAAGTCTGTATTCTTCCAATAGCTTCCTTTAAGATAAATATTATTACGTACAGGGAAAGACTCTCTCTCAAAGGTAATTAAAACCTGATTTACTTTTTGAACAGTGATGTCCCTCATGCCACCTGCCCCACCTCCTTATACAGTAAGATCCGAAAGAAAGAAAAGAAAAATGAATACTATGTACATGATAAATATAAAGGATTTGGGGTTGGAATATGCTCCAAAATGTATTTTCGGTTCAGCCTCCAAGGCATGAACATTCTGGTTCAAATGAAAATATATCATTTCTACTAACTGCTATTGACAATACTTTTGTGAAAGAATCCTTAAAGAGTGCATTTGTGGAGGTTTCTAAAGCTTTTTTGTACCCTCGTCAGACTCATTTTATTAAACAGCTGATTCAGTTATAGTTAAAAAAAATTTACAGAGACCTATTGTTTCATTTAATAGCCATAAGCATTTAATTCTGGTTCAGTACCTTGCAGAAACATGCAAACATGGCAGTGATGGACTGGCACACAGACAAAATAACTTCAGGACAAGGAAGTGCTGCCATTTATACATTATGAATCCTTTCCAAAATTCTCCCCCCGCCCCACACTCCTCTTCAATAATAGCAGCAGCTTCTTTAAATAACAGCCCATTTGAACACTTGCTCTTGTGGAAAGTGCAGTACATGAATGAATCCTATCCCCGCTTGAAAAGGTTCTCTTTGGAAACCTTTTTTTGTTAGTTTAAGTGGGATTTACATGATCAAATTCCAAACTGGAAAGCACTGTCTTGCTGTTGAAGGAAGCTGGACACAAAAAAAAACCTATCTGGCAGAGTAAGTCAGATTTCCAGATAGGTTCTGTCACAAGTGTGCTTAGCAATAGTCTGTGCTGTGTAAGTGGGAGCAACAATAGGGCTGTGTCAACTAATGCCAAAGGTGGATTTGCTCCATGGCCTTAAAATTGATTTATTGTTTATAGAAAGGACTGAGTCAGAGGCAGGGTGGTGGTGTGGAAAGTCAAGCAAGTCTTTAAAAACTCATTTCATTACTCTGATTGTTTTTTTTAATACTTTTTTTAAGAGGTACTGCTGGAGAGTTAAACCTCTTGATGAAAATCTGTAAATATTACCTCTAAGAAATTTACTGGTACCTAGACCTCATTAATTTAAGCATCTCTTTTTTTATTGCATGTGGGCAAGAAGAAAAGCACCTATAGGACAGAGGCGAAAGGGGAAATTTAGGTGGTTATGTCCAAAACTGAGCCAGAGCTGGAGCACATCATAGCAGGACTTAGTGGAATGATGCATACAGTACTCAACAAGAAAAATAGAAAAAATCCTGGGTTCTGGTCTCTGTTCCTCTCAGTTCAAGCATTTTATATTAAGAAGCCATTTGATTATAAAACAAAAACTTAGAAGTACCCCTTTAAGCGTGAAAAATTAGAGTCCTCTCCACCTTCTGTTTAAAATAACGTACTATATTACTATACTTCAAATAAAGATCTGGGCAGTATCGAGAATTTTGTCTGTAGGGTTATTAACAGAAAGAATGAAAAAGAAAAGATCGTAAAAGAAACATGTCACACCTTAAGGGACCAGACAATGATAGACCTGTACTGCAACATGTAATTTTTTCTCCTTTTTTGCTTTGAAGCACATTCCAAAGTCTTTAATCACATTATGCACGTTGTTATATAACTGAATCCATCATGTTCTGGTTAGTAACCTTCAGCCTAATTATGTAAACAAACACATCAATATATATTCACAGGGATCAATAGACCATCATCCAAAGAGCTCCCTTCCACCATGGCACTGCAGACCACTTTATAAAATGTGACCGGTGAAACCTGAGCACGATGGTGGCCACTCGTCCCAAACGGACCTCTCCAGATGGCACTTTCCCAGCTTGAGAGTCTCCCATGTTACAGATGAGGTAGCTGACACACTAGTACCATGCTTCTGCAGGACACTAACAGTGTGGGCTGCAGCAGGGTCTATGCCTCTAAGCAGGGCTTCTGAGATAGGGCAAAACAGCTCTGTTAGGCACCCCGAATCACTGTGCAGCAATGAAGCCCTGGCATCCCACTGCAAACATAGGAGTTTGCCTACCTATACAGAAATGATGGCTGTACTTCATTTTGTACATGCTAAAAAAAGACTCTGAAGTGGGAAAAACACAAACAAGACACTGCCTACTATTCATAAGCCATACTGGAGAACATTTCTGGGTCATGATACTCTTTGGTAGCTATGTCTCTCCAGATCAGTGTCATTGTTTCTACACCTGTCAGTCTCCATCTTTCAAAACTGAGACAGAAATAACCTCAGCAGGTCTGCTAAGTTTCCCAAAGCATTGGAAACAGAATGAAAGCTAACACACTGTATTTCTGTATCACAGCAATACTATTTTTCTTCGTTCTCTCTCAAGCTTTCTTTTAAACCACTACACAGAAATAACTAAAAAAGTAAATTACAATTAAATGAGCATTCAGAACAAGCAGAAGCAGAGACCTTCACAGTATTAATTCACATTTGTTCCAAGCAATTAAAAGAAGTACTTGTATCTGTATTGTTAGTAACAGCATCATTAATATAAATATATGGTTATCAACTTCTTCGTAGTTGCAAATAAAGAGCAAAAAAGGGGAATTTTGTAGTGTATCCCTGTAAAGCTGAAAATCATTGCACCAGATCCCTACAGTTACAACAACCCTATTTCTTAGAGTTAAGAGGCTTGCACATACTCATTGATAATTTCAGTCTTGGTTGGTTCCCTAGAAAAATTCATAGTATCAAATTATATATGAAACTTGCAAACTAGGTATTACACTGGATACGGTGCAGCTTAAGAATCTAGCTCTGAAGTTATGTTGATTGTAAAAACATGAGATGGTAAACATAGCTGTAATTCAGAAGATTCAATGGAAGTCATGCTTTGATTGTGTTCGAAAGAAGGACACACGTATGCAACTTTCTAAAATTAAAAGCATATTAAAGTGTGGAGAAAGCCCACTTGAAGTAATTAGAGGACTTGGACTTCTGCAGTAAGAAGCTGTAGGTCATTAGGAGTCACTGCCATCATTCAGTTTCCTCAGATGCAGAACAGAAATGGAGCAGATATAGGAAACTGAAACAGACCAAGCAAGAAGCAGAGCATGACTCAATAAATGTAACCCAGAGGTAATTCATTAGAACTTATTATTTGGTATAAATTGCCTTGTGCTGCCTCTCCCAAGACTAGAAACTCTTCTCCTTTCTCCCCATCTATCCAGAATTTTATGAAGGCTTTGGTTGTGTCACAGGATGCCTACTTCTCATTCATCCATTTATTCATCTCTCTATGCTATAAGAAAGTAAGTTTAAGGATAGCAATCTCTTGGCTGTAATTTTCTTACTGGAATCTTTTATCTTCCACAATTCAGAACGTTCACAGGAGAACAAGAGGAAGAATAGAAGAAGAAAATGCTATATATGAAATATATTGAGACTGCAAAAGGAATCTTGTTCACACAGAACTTTCATTGCCAAACTTCAATCAAAACAAGGAACAGTTGCACGAATCATGAGCATCTGCAAGATTTTAAAACTCAGTCACCATAGTTTCAGTTCAAACTAACCCATTAGAAAGAAAATTTATCTTAATTTCTATGTCATTAAACTAATGTCCATGGGAAAAAATAGCCCCAAAGATTAATGCCTTTCGGAGTGTGCAGTCTGCCGTGTGCCATGAAATTCCTGAGTCCCAAAATACCCTGTCCTAAAATGGCCCAAATCTACCTAGCAATCCAGCTTCAAGTTACCTCAATGGGTTTGTGGTTCTGAATGGACAAATATGGACTACCAGAAAGGAGCTTTCCAGACTGTGTTGTGCTTCAGATGAAAAAGAAAACTTAATTTTCAGGATGGTCTCTGGTTCTTAATTCATGTAAGTGGCATACAAGGCTGTTCTTTCCCCTCCCTTGTGCTTAAATCACAAGTTTAAGTTGGACTTACGCAGTTTTGCCCTCACTATCTTGTTTGGTGGCACTGGCTCCCTTTTTACCCAGCAATGAAGCCACTTTCTCAGGATCGCCGTTCTCCACCGCCTGCAGCAGCCGATCATCATTCTTATTCCACTCATTGGTCTGGAGTAAAAGAAAAAGAAGGGAGAAATATTATTAGTACCAGCACTGTGTCCAGGCTCTCCTGAATTATCCTGCGCACATTTATCACCATTGAAAGCTGAAACAAAAGCCCAATCCAAAGAAATGGCACAGAGAAAGCCACATAAAAGTAATTTGCAAGCTGTGCAGCACAGGTTCCCAAGGACTTAAAGGCTCAAGCCAGGGCCTAAGCGATCATTGGAGATGACCTCTAACATGGAAACTCTGTAGAAGAGTAGTGCAGGAAATAAATCCATTTGTTCTTGTTGTATTTAAAAAAGTTCTCTTTCATTTACCTAGTCCTGGTTTTTATTTTGGAGCTACCCTGGCCCCATCGGACCTTCATCACATACATCATGTGGATAAGCAATGAGGTGCCTCAGCTGATTCACACCCCACCCTAACAACACAGGCCAGCCAAAACTTTCCATGTTAAAGGCTTTTCCCAGATCACGCTTTGTAGAGACTTACAGGTTAAGAGACTGCCCTTTGCAGACTGCAACTAGCTTTACTGAGCTTGTATCCCCCACATTTGTCTTTAAAACAAACAAATCAACCACTCAGATAGATGGCATATCAGTGCCATCTTTCAGCATTCAGTGCTGCTGAAAGAAAAGATGACCACCCTACGTTTAAATTTTTCCAAACTTAATCCACTAAGTCTTTCTGCTCCTTCTCATCAGCTGAATCAGGGAAAGGACACTGATTCCTAATGTAATGATTCTCCCTCCCCCTCTGAGCTCTCAGGAGATGGCCTATTTCCTCTACCAGACCTCCAAGCTGGATCTAGCAAGATACTAAGAAAACAGAGGAGAGTCAACCTTCTGTACCCCATGTGATCACAGCAAAACAAGCTCTGGAAAAGGAGTGAAAGTTGCATCCATGCCTTCTAGTCTGGACCAACAACAGGGTTCAGTCTTCAGGAAGAGCAATCTGGTATAATGAAAAGCTGCATTTGGATTAGTGTTAGCACCCTGCTACACTCAGGACAGTTATCTTCAACAGACTACGGCTTTCTCTTTGCCATCAGTCAGCTCATCTCCAGCATGACTGCCTATTCATTAGCACTCGAGTTCTACACAACTTTCAGAATGACTAAATTCATATTAATACACTTTTTGAGAAATACTCAGCTTAAAAAACCCTCTTTGTCCTGAGGGAAGCTCTACACGGACTTTTTTGCACCTCGCTGAACAAAAAATTCAATGTTTCTCTATCTGGGCTTGTGAGGAAAAGTGTACGAGGTGCACGGTGATATGAACTAACTCCAGAGTCTGTGCACACCCTGAAAACCAGAACAGGAGGAAAGTGTTCCAGGTTAATAGTTATTTAAAACACAAATCAAAAAAACATCAGGTAGGGCACAGTCTGAGCAAGAGAGCAGACAGGAGTTTAAAAGAACACCACCTGGAACCAAGAGCATGAATGGCAGCTGTGTCAAAGGAAGTGGCATGCAGAAGACAAAGAGCAATTGCTGTCTGTTATGGCAGTGGTATGACTGATGGGTAAATGCACATCAAGCAGGTTATATTATTTATTCTTATAGCACTGGAATAAATCTCTGTAGACTCTAATGCATTAATTACATCAGCAAAAAAAAATGGTTTCCCCTAGCAATATTTAGACTCTATGACAATGAGTGGCCAGCCAAGCAGCAGGCTCCACCTAAAATGAAACTCGTTGCATATTCTTCATTTGGGGAATTTCATGCTTTCAAGGGAGCCTATTATTAAAAGCAGATGTTAAAAAAATGTTCCTTACTTGTAAGTAAAATCCTTTAAAGTTAACATTATTTGTTTGACAGCATATTATGCCTTTTGTTTTGGAGTTTGTCTTGGTTCTGTGTTTTTTGTTGTTAAGTCGTATATGATACTTAAATAAAGGATATTTGATGAATCACCCTTACCCACAAATCACCAAGATGACTGTAGCACCTAACTCCTGCACTTTTTTTTTTTTTTTTTTTTTTTTTTTTTCAAATCTTGGAAAAGAAAGGAGGTGGCAGGTAACATGATAATCTACACACACCCCACACCCACCCACATGTCTAACCCAATACTAACCCGTACTTTAAAACAGAAATGCAACACCTAATTTAAGATTTTCTCATGACCTGAAATAACCAGTTTACTGCTGAAACATGAAACAGAATAAGATACAGGAAAATGTTAAGATTAAAGCCTGCTGAAAAATCTTGGCAGAACAGCTTTCAGAAGAGCATTCAGCTTTTTAGTACAAAAATGGCCAACTTCAAGAAGCAGTTTCATGAATATTCCTTCAATACTCAGCTATTAAATTGAAAACATTATTAATATATAATCCAATATCCAGTATTCTGGTATAAGCAAGAAAGCACACTAATGCCAACTCCCAAATATAAGAAAGAACTGAGATCAAGAGTCAATTTCCCCTTTGAGAAGCTGCTGTGATAACTATATCCCTGTCTATAATTACACTATCATTAACATCCCAGACCCAAGAGAAGCTAACACAGCTGGGTCCCAAATTACCCCTCAGTATTTACATAGTGTGGAAGCTGCATCTAGGAGATATACAGATATTGAAAGGGGAAGCCTGGAGTGTTCTGAAAGTGATTCTGATGTTGCTGAATGATGCCATGTTCATGCTAACAGTAAAATGTTTTATGAGATATGGTATTAGTCTCTTACAAGAACAGAGACTTTTAATTCACCTTTACTGTAGTTTTCAAGCATACCCTTTTTGGTAATAAAAAATACACACTTACACACACACAAACACAATTAAAGAAAGATTTAACGATGCTTTATTTAAAAAATTGCTTCCTACTCATCTGTACAGCTAAACAGATTCCCTCATATTTAAGAACTAAACAGAACAGAACTTGGACAAACTGCTACGTAACGCAGTCTCTCACAGGGACCCTGAAAACAGTTCTATCAGATTAATCTCGGTGTCAAGGAAAGGCTATCAGTGTACACTTCCTTATTTTCCACACAAAGCTGGTAATTCTTTTTCATGCTTAAAGGAAAGTGGTAGTGGCTGAAGGCTAGGATAGGAAGATCTGTATTTGGTAGTCATTTTAGACCCCTGTTTTCAGTTCTATATCTAATTAGTGTCTCTTCTTCTAAGCACTGTGACTCAGAGTTGTTAAAGGAATTAATAATTTTAGAGACTACCACAGACCTAATCCGCTTACATTAGTTCTTCCAACTGCATGTTTTCAGATTTCCTTACTGATGCTGTAATATTTTTAACACTACTGTATCAGCAATTTTGCTTTGCTCCTGGAAAACAAAAGGAGACACCCAGTTTCCCTTCATCATTGTGCAGCAGAGTTATGCTCATTTATAAACTACAATAGCTGTGTTCTATGTAAGATGCTTAAAAGCCATCATGCTGTATTGCCCATACAAAAGTTATGCATCTTTTCATTAAAGCAATGAAGATGCCATTCTAGGGCATCAATAAACGTGTCGTTATTGTAGATGAAATGTCAATGGTATATTCAAGCTCTCTCAAAATTATACACATTTAACTATTATGCAAGTTATCTAAATCTATTTACAGACCTCATTTTATTTTCAAAATGAAATTAGGGGTAAATCTGTCCACACAGAAGAAACAACTATGCAGGCATCAACTGTTGCTCAAGTATTCCTCTGATAGGATTGAACTGTTTTTTTCTTTCCCACTGTGTTCAAAACAGCAGCATTGTACAATGCATTCCAGAAGTTAAAGGTACAGCTAATAAAATAAATGGCATGCAATGGACTTTCAAAAACATCCATTCCAATAGGCAATTGTAGCCCTACTCCCCATCCTCTTCAGGAGAAGAAATCTAGAAGGAAAGAGAATACATATGACACACAGAAAGACACTGTATGCAGGACCGGGCAAGCAAGTAGGAGGCATTTAAGTCAGTAGGGCTCTCATGGCACCTCATGTAATCAAAAGTTGCACAGCCACTCCTGCCCAGAGCAGGTCAGAAAATACAGATCTCTGAACAGAGGCAGTGACTGTTGCATTAAATTCAATTTCTGAATCTCTTGTAATATTAGCCTGGTTTTGACCGCACAAGTCACACTTGATATCATCAAGTATCCACCAAAGGCTTGGGAGGCAACTTCTGCTGGGATGATGCAAAACACGGGTACTCCCAGCTATGGTTAATACCGTTCAGTGTAAAAGCCACCTTGAACTGCCCTTTATTGTACAGCACCAGCATCTGTTTCTCCTGGAAAACATGCACATGAGAGATGTACTCTTCTGCCAAGAGTACTGGAAGGACTCAGGTGGCCAGCATAACTGGATACCTTAACTTCATAAACCCATGGCATCAAGCTTCCTCCATTGCAACCCCACAGACCATCCCATTCCACTTACCCAGGCAGCCCCTGGGTAAGTGGAATGTAAGGCCCCTTCTTCAGCTGCCCCAATGCCACATCCTGCCCCCTCTATTACAAGACTCCTCAGCACTCACCCCTTGCTTTTATCTACACCCACTGACTCAACTTTCACATTTCATCCAAGTAGCACGGCACCATTCACCAAATAGCCCTTGGGAAGTTTCAGTCTTGTTACTACCACTCTTTCAGGTAGTATAAATGAATGTTTCCTCTTACGTCAGAGATGCCTAGACATGCATCGTTCTGAGCAAACCCATGTAGGGCACATCAAACTGAAGGCTAACACAGAGTAGCAGTAGGGTCTTCAGGAAAATCTCTTTAGTATAGCACCACAGTAACAAAAACATCAGGCTCAAGCAGCTAAGCAGGTACTTTTCATCAGCAATAAAGCTAAGGTTTTTGGTTTTTTGCTTGTTTTGTGTTAAGAGTGTTGCAAATACGCAAGTTAGCCAACTGAATAGTACAGCATGACACATGGTGGTATACATGTAGCATGCAAATAAAAAAAACCTGAGCAGCTCAGTGTAARGGTAATGCATCTGGAAGAATCTGATCCTGGAAAAGACTGCACATGTGGGGTTTCTTTATCTCCACACCCTCCCGCCTCTGTAGGCCACATACCAAACAGTTATCAATAGCCTTTCTTCAAACAATTAACATTCTGCAATAACAATGGTTTGTGAACACATGCAAAACTCAGCTGATGAAACATGCATTTCAGTTTCATATACTCAGTACTTCTTCAGGTATGAGGTGACTTTTTTTTTTTGGTGAGGGGGGTGGTTTGTTTGCTTGTTTGTTTGTTTGTTTTTTAAATGTATGTATACTCTTCAGTTTAGGTAGCGATAATGGGCATTACGTATGAAAAGACAAGTAAAACTGATCAAAGCTCAAGAAGTGCAAGTTTTTGCATAAAAGAAGAAATTCACAGTTATGCCTAAAAATAGTCAATCTTTTCCTACTAACAGTAGAATAATTATGTAGGGGATCAGATAATTCATCACCCCTAATAAACCCTAACTGCAACAATCACTTGCCAGGCTGAAGCTAGGAAACTAAATACAACACAGTGACAGCTGAAGGGATGGTAAGCTAAAATCCAAATATCAGGTGGCTTAGCAGAGCTGGGTTGAAATTTCTGACTGAAATTTAACATCCCTCTCAAGGTTGCTCTTTAGCCTTAATTTTCATTTTTCAGATAGGAAACTGCTGTATGGCCTCGCTCAGAAGCATCTCTCTGGTAACAGTTAAGTGTTCTCCATATTTAAACATTTAGGAACCTGAGAAAGAAGTTGGCAGGAAAGAGCTAGCCATGCTTGGGATGGAAAGCCACTCCTGCATGGGGCACTGCCTGGTCAAGGTTAATGGACTGAGGCAGAGGGCAGGGGAGAACTGATTGACTTGATTTACACCATCAGTTTATGATAAGTAATTAAAAAGGGCACGATACCCAAGCCAAATGCAGAGTGCTTACACTACCTTCAATGCTTACACAACCCATCAAGATGGGTTGAACTCTCAAAACTGCAGCTCCATCAGCCACAGACACAYACTTGGGCAGCAGTTACTAACAGTAATTGTACTGACAGTTGTCGACCGTGTGTCTCCTCTAAGCTTCCTCTGTGCACAGGTTATTTCCTCTGCAAACCCAGAGATAATTCTATGTCGCAAGATATTAATAAAGTAGTTACCATACTCTTGGGGCTGAAACTGCCGAGTAAAAAACCCTTCATCATTAGGATCACACACAATGCGTTGACAAGTTGACATTGTTTTGAGTCCAAAGAGAAACCTTCATATCAAATTCTATTTTTATAGTTAAAGCTTGCACTACCTATTTTACACATTTTCTTCTCACGAAGTGAGCATTTTCCTTCCCAGAACAGAAGCTCAAGAATTAAAATATATGTTTAAAAAAGGTACCCATTCTTTTTTCATCACCACCACATCAGGATATTAAGCCTCAGTTGCCTTTGAGATTACCAGTAAATGTCATACAAGAAATAACAAGGTATAGCAAGAGGTGACAGTTCTACTCAGCACTTGTACACAGTGTTTTCCATGTGCAAAGACCTGAGCAAACATTAACAACAACTTTGTTTCTTTATCTTTGGCATGCAGCCTACAGGAGATGATTTAAGTGACCTTGCATTGTTGCAAACCTACTGGAGACAGAGTTATGTTATCTCACTGAAATCAGAACTGCAGGGAAGCTGAGTAGCAAACTGAAATTCCTGGTAATTTCAAACTCARCAACTCACTGTCTGAAAAGGAAAGGAATACTTAAAAGACTGGCGTCACAAACAATCACATGGCAAAGACAATGAACCTCACTGCATCACAAGGTCATCCACAAAAGTCTGCATGTGCTGGACTTCCCAAGAGAGTCTTAAAAACAAGAACAATCCTATTGTAGGGAATGCATTCACTAGACAAAACATCCCTCAAAGTTAAAACAACAGACAATGGCTTTTCTCAAAAGAATGGCTTATCTGAAAACATTATAACCTAGGAGTCAGTGGTATGCGGGTAAGTAGCCTACAGGTTTCCCTGCCCTCCATTCCAACAGATTGTATTTGCCCCTAGCAAACTTGTGTGGTGGGAGTGGAAATCTCCCTTGCAAAGGGGCAGGATGTTGTTGAGCTTATCAGCAACAGCTTATCCAAGTCTGTGGCACCAGCTCCCAAGACATTCAGAGCTTAGCAGATGCCAGAAGCTGCTGCCTCCCAGGCCCCTTTCAATAGCTGTGACTCCAGCTCCCCCCTGTACCTTTCCAAGTCTGCCCATGGTGCGTATACAGCACCAGTGGCATTGCAAGCTGACCTCTGTTGCACCGCACTTCACTGAGGCAGCACCCTGAAGGCCATGCCAAAAGATGCTATGTTCATTAACTTCACCACAAGTAAAGGTCTTGACCTCTAATTAAGTTGTCAAAAAAGCAAAGCGGGACAATGGCTTTGAAAGTAATTCATAGTGATATTATCTAAATGACATTAATTGCTACAACAGGAATAGTCTTTTCCTGCTTCACTTGGCCATCCTTGTTCCCTATTTTAGGTGACTGACAGCTAATGATATTAATTCTATTTACATAAGAAGACAAAACATTTGCAGCTCACAGAGCTTACACCTRCATTTCTTTAAAGGTGGGAACAGCAGCAGCAATGCAAGTAACCTGTGAACATTTTACAACCAGAAGTGTTAATCCATTGCCCTCTTCTTGCTTCTTGAGCTATTGTGCCTAGTTGGGATAACTCTCCACGCAAAGCGCATGAGGTCTGTTTGACACTGGAGACTGTATTTGTGTCAGACCATGAATTCCATTTGAACTGGAGATAAAAAGCACCACGGGGAAGGAAGGAAGCAGTTGGAGTGAATGAACAAGGAATGGTAACAAAAGACTAACGGTAGGTTGTCAGTAAACCTTGATAATTACCCATTCATTGRGTAGCTTCTGTAGATAAAGAAGTGATTATTATCCAAGCAAACCATTTTTTCATGCTGACCCCCAGAATAATGCAACTGAACAGCAAGTCACTCAGCAGGGTGCTTCTATCAGCCAGTGAGGCTGCCCGGAAACTTTCCTGGCAAAAGGGGACTACAAGCTGTGAAATGAAAGGGTCTTTCACCAGCAGAGAAGGGAAAAGATGACCTGACTGAAATGGTCATCTGAGACTGCAAGCTTGGGGGGGGGTGTGTCATGGTTTAACACATTCTTTACATCTTGTTCTGCCCGAACTGGCCCAAGGGCTACTGCCTGAACTATCTCCCATTTAATTTGCTCAAAGGCTGCTTGTTGCTCGGGGCCCCACTTGAAATCATTCTTCTTCCTGGTTACTCGATAGAGAGGGCTTACAATCAGGCTGTAATCTGGAATATGCATTCTCCAAAAGCCCACCA